>JANZLC010000121.1:145235-211855 GCA_026413385.1 Erythroxylum gracilipes
ACAGACATAAGGTTTTACCTGTTATTTACGTAACTGACGCAAAGTAGCGTTAAAAACTGCTTCCCGAAAAAGCTCTATGACTTTTTGGAAAAACTTTAAATGCTTTTAAGTTTTCAGCCAAACAACCATTTTTTTTCTTAAAATGACTTTTGCGGTGTAAAAAAGTATTTTTAGGGCTTCCAAAAGCTGAACCAAACAGACACTAAATAAAATTATTAAATAAAAAATTATTTATTTATTTTAATTAAAAAAATTACTAATTAATAAAAAATTATGAATTAATTAATAAATTAACCGTTTTTAACAATAAAAATTATTAAAATAAATTAAATCGAAAAATAAAAAATTGAACCAAAAAATTAAACGATAATCTTATGATTGAAGATTTTAAGATTGAACCTATAAAATCTGGTGAATTTTTAATTATCGCTAAAACTCGAGTTCTAGTTCAAAAAATTTTGTTTAAATACTTAATTAATTAGAAATAATTGATCAATTACAAAAAAATATTACATTTAAATGGTTTATTTAATTATTCTTAAAATACACACACAATACAAATGACCTTAAAACCCCCAGCAAAAGCGTAGTAGTAAAACCTTATCTTATCATATACCAAATGTTTTCCGAGGAACAATAGTCAAAGCTTTCTTCGTTGCCCACCTCACAAAAAATATGGCAGCACTTCCTCTCACCTCTTCATTCCCTCTCACCAAACAAAAACTACCCACCAAGCTCCCTTTCTTTAATCTCAACTACAGGGCTTCCAGATCCTTGAAGACTATTGTTAAGTCTTATAAAGTGGTAATTGAGCACCAGGGTCAATCTACAGAGCTGGAAGTTGAACCTGATGAGACCATACTTGCTAAGGCATTGGACTCCGGGCTCTCAGTCCCTCATGACTGCAAGCTTGGAGTGTGCATGACTTGCCCAGCAAAGCTAGTAAGCGGCTCAGTGGATCAGAGTGAAGGTATGCTCAGTGATGATGTTGTAGAGAGAGGATATGCCCTGCTCTGTGCGTCCTATCCAAGGTCAGATTGCCGTATTAGGACCATTCCCGAAGAAGAACTGCTATCCCTGCAGCTAGCTACAGCTAATGACTGAATTCCTTCTTGATTCTTCACTTTTGAGAGTTTGATGTTGCACATTCAACTGATGTAATGTTATCCAACACCTTTTTGTTAACGAATATTGGATAGGCTTGCTTCTTTCCTCTTTCTTACTTCGAAGAGTCCTTAAAGCAGGAATAATTTTCTCATGGTAATGCTAAGCTGATCATACCAATATCATGTAAAGATCAATCATCATAGTACTCGACAGTAACCTGTCCTTTCAAACAACACTTATCTTTGTAGCCATAGACTCGTTGCAACAAGAGCTTGTATCCCATTTGACAACTACCAAGTTTCATCATACCATATATGGTTAAATTCTTCGAGACAGACTTATTCTAGTTGCCCGCACCAGTTTTAACCATCAGGGCAACCTAACTAGTTTAACCAGGAAATATGAAAAGCATAAGTTGGTGTTTAACCGCAAGAATGTAGCTGTTTCCACTGTTGAGCCTGTGCAACTAGAGATTGAAAGGTGAAAACGATTTGGCTAAGCTCAATAAATCTCAGGGGCTCACACCTTCATGTTGGTCGATGCAAATCTCAGTAAGCATGCAGGCCAGCTGCCATCACAGAATGACTTCCACATTACTCTTCGTGCTGCTTGCACAAAGTGGAAGACGAGATCCCTTGTATTGCTTAGGAAAGAACAGAACGAGAGTTTGCAAGCATATACTAAAAAAACTTAAAGATTTTATCGGTAGAATTAGCAGAGCCGTAAAGGAGCTTTAAAGATGATAACAAGATGGCTTCTAAGTAGTAAGTAATAAACCAGCCTTCCTTGGTGTCTTTTGCTTAAGCTTTACCTTCACGTTAATACCACTGTCAATAATGGATTGAAGCACAATTTTAAGCTTCCCTTCCAATATCTCCCCCTTCCTTGGTGTGTAGACTGCATCATGGATATCGTCAGCTAGTGCTCTTTGCGCTAAAACCTTACCAACGGCAGCACAAGCAACTGCATTCTTCGTGGAGGACAAGTCAAATTTCATGTCTTTGGATATGGAATGAGCGACAGCCACCACCTTGCTAGTAACCCGGTGAATAATACAAGCACGGACAGAGGCTTTTGATATGTAAATGTCAAGGCAAAATGGTTCATGGTAAGGACCAGTTAGCTGACTAAAAGATGCTCTAGGTCTCTTTTTCTTCACCGTATCATAATCGCTCAAACTATTAACTAAAGTGTAGACCTTTTCATCCTTCAAGATTTGTGGAAGTTTGTGAACTTCAGAACACTTCAAATCACGACCAGGGTTTTCTTTCTTTTTGTTATCCTTCTTTGGAAATGATCCCATCTCCTGATTCCCATTCTGATCGTCTCTACTAGTTGAAGATTTTCTTCTATGGAAGTCAAAACTATACTCCTCGAACTCTTTGGAACTTCTATCAAGTTTATAGAAGAGATTCCCTCGAATTCTCATATTATCAATCTCTTCAAAATCAGGATCACAGTCCCTGAGTGAGGCAACGTCATCAAATTGATCATCAACTGATTCACTGACACCTTTTGTTTCCCTTCCCTCATCTAACGCCCGCCATGCTTGAGCTAAACCCGACGAAACCTGCCAAGTATCATTATCCACAAGCTCGATATCATAAGATTCACAAGGTCCATCGTCCTTAAAGAAACTAGATATAGGAAACTTAGTAGAATAGTAGGCTAAAGTGTTGTGGGCATAAGCCTTAACAGCTGATGTTTCCATGGTTATGGGGTTGACCTTATCAATGATCACCGATTCTTTGGACATGAAGTGACATACCCCTGGGAGAAAACGACAGCTAGCTAGTGAGATAACACTATTGATTCTCCTCAGGAACAGAAATGCCATTTGTTTAGCAGAAGTAGAACGAGGAGTAAATCGGCATCTCAAATGCGCAAATCATCAAACACTTAACCGGCATCTACAAAACTGAAAATATGAAGGCAATAAGCTTATAATTGAAGCGTGCGCGAGGATTTAAAAGCAACCAGGAACGAGCCATCCGTGGCTTTTGACAGTAGAGACACAGCAATGAAAATACGAAGACTGCTGTTCTCGGAGAATTGGTAGCTCCAGCTTAATAGAGGCAGAGGTGGCAAAAAGATGTGGGCTTATTAGCCTGTGTAGAAAGAGTAGGCCCAATTTCTTTATCTAATGTTTAAAATAGATTTTTTTTAAAAAATAGCTAATTTTATTATATTATATATATTTTGACATTTAACAAATACAAATAAAATGAAAATTTTAAATTTATGGTATATTCCTAACTCAATTCTAATTTTATGTTTCATATTCTCATCCTCCTCAACTCATATATACTAAAAAATAAAAATTTCAAAAACTTAATTTTTTATTTTTTATTTTAAAAAACTTTATAATTTTAAATTTTCATTAAAAATACATAACATAAAGATTAACCATGAATGAATCAAATATTATTAACATATTATATAATTTAAATAATTTAAAATTTTATTGAAATGTTCATAAAAACTTTATTAAAGTTTTATTAAATAATAACTGATTATAATTAGTCTCTTAGGTCTAATTCGAATTAATTTATTATAATTAAAAGAATAATTTATTATAGTTATTGTAATTTATTAATTCAAATCAAATTTAATTAAGTTCAAATCAAATTTAAAAATTAAATTAATCCATCGTATCAACCACGTTTAACTAATTCATATATAATATTCATTTTAAATAATTTTATAAAAAATTAAAATTACTGAATCCACACTAAATCTCGTGTCTTCTACGCTATACCAAATGTACAAAAAGTCAAGCCAGTTGTGGACAAAAAGGGAAAAGACTTCGTCTCTTCGTCCTCCATTAGACCACAGTGGACCCTCGAACCTAACCAATTAGACCACAGTTACGTCTCTATTCTAAATGGAAACAGACAAAGTGTGTGACTACTGGACACATGTCCACATCTACACACCAATCATCGAAGCGAAAGACCATAGGAACAAGAAGGTGGGTGCTGCTCAGATGGAATCCAATACCTAGCTTCCTGTTTTGACTTGATGGTCTACAGTACCAATTTCATAAAACACAGAGCAGTGGTTTGATTCAGACGGCCATCACACACATTGAACAAGTAATAATTAAAAGCAGACCAATAAGTAAACTTTTCTACATGTAATCCTAGAAACAGACGGTGATGCTTTAGTCCATTGACATTGTTATGCTTCCATCATGATTACTTTTCACAATCACCTAGAGCTAGAGTTTGATCAACATTAGAAATACAACTTCTTACCATGGCAAAGCAAGAACAGTTATAATTAACACACACTGCTAAGATTAACAGAGTTAGTGATTACAAACAAACCAGTTGCAAGGGAAAGAGTTTCGGGTCATCATATCACATCAGTAGTTAACCATCTTCAAGAGGTAGTCAACATCTATCGGTAGTAAGCCTGCTGATAAGCTGGGGCAAAACCATTGCCATAGGCGCCATATGCAGGATAACTCAAAGGTGCTGCAGGATACGTTCCAGCAATGGCGGGGGGAGCAACCTCTGGTGAGTAGGCATATGGAGACGTTGGGCTCCTGCTTCCATAAACTGCTGGTGGGGAAGGATATGCTGGTACTCCGGTGGGATATTTGGTGTGTGAGGGAGACCTGACAAACAACGGAGGTGAAGGGAAAGATGATACATATGCGTTTGTCAAGCGACCAGCTTTAGCAGGAGGCATTGGACCACCATTACTGGCACGTGTTCTCTTGTTTGCAGGGATCGCAGCTGGCTTTTTCTTCTCTATCTTGGCTTTCTCCAGCTGTTCAAGTCGTTTCTTCAGGTTTTCTGGGGGGAACTCAGCCTCCAATTTATACTCTTCAATGCATTTGATTACAGCCCGTAGTGCAGACTGCTCCTTCCGAACAGCTAGATGCTACATAACAAATGACAAACAATATGTAATTAGTCGAGAAGCAGAACTAATCCCCCAACAAATTGATGATACATATGGAACTAAACTACCACTAAAGATCTTGCGTCATGAAAGTGTTGATACCGCTACAAAAAGGCAATAGATTTGTCAGCACAAGGTTCATTGACAAATCTAAATACAATTGTCCCTTTGAGATGGCTAATGTCAAATATTGGAAATAGGTTTTTTTCTAAAAGCATGCTTCGAATATCACAGAGTAGGCATTTTCCATTAATAAGCACTTCCAAACAAATACTTGAACTGTCTCGCTAAAATGTTAGAAATTAACTCTGCTGCATCTTAAGGTACTGTCATTTGAGAAATCTTTGCAAGTGCTAAGATGGCAGATTAAAAAACCAAATTATAGCATTCAATATTTTACAAGGTTGACTTCAATATATAAAATACTGACTGCAAAATGGAGTCTTTTGTATATTACTACTCGTAATGCAAGGACTTCACCCTGGAGGAAAGTCTAACATCAAACATCTCATCAAGACACAAGGACTCCACTCGTAACCCGAGTATCAACTACGTTTTAAAACTTCACCATTAAGAAGACAGAAGAATTAATCAATACCGTAGCACGACAAGTATTATCAGGATCCTCCGTTATAGAAGCCGCAGCCTTCTTTGCATTCTTCAAGAAAGACTTCAGTAATGGAACAGGAGGGAACTTGTCCACAAGGCCAACCTCATATGTAAAATGCACTGCATCAAGCTGCTGTCCCTTACTAATTAATTCTTCAATCATATCTGCTCAAAGAAAAGCCTAAACCCATCAAAATAGTAATAAAAGTGGCGCTGTCATTAGAGGGGTTGACCCAGATGGCAATAATACTTTTAGATGTTAATAAAATAACTCAGATACATATAGAATAGTCTTAATAACTCAATATGAAAATGGAACTCCAGTGATGCGTATGGAACAAAATATAGGCATTTTCTTGCAAAAATTCACACAAGCTATAATATAGATCAGCAATTGTTGGTACTACATTGCGCAGTTTCACCAACAAAAAGAAATTAGGAAAAGGCCACCGTGTGAGTTCAAAAAATCCTGCACATCAATGAGGTTGTTGCCATGCCCCAAACTATATGCTAATTTTTAAGCAGATAAACAAGTTTCAGGAAAGTAGAACTCAACATGAAAGAAATTATATTAGATAAATCCGTGTGAATTCTTCAGACGTCTTTTAACAGGTGAAAGCAAGAAACAAACTTTTAATATTTTCTTTTAACAGGTCACAAGTGACCATTTTTCAGTCATCAAACAAGCCACCAAGTATATATCCAAAAGCATCCAAACTAACATTCTGGGATCCATTTTCCTGCACCCCTTGTACTACTTACTCGTATAAAGACTTTAACTTCACTTTCCCTCTACTCTCCAGGTTAGGGGATAAACTAAAATGTAATCAAAACCTTCAATCTTTTTTGCAACAGAAAGCAATCATGCAAGCTAGTAAACTCCTGAGAATAAATTCAGAATCATAAAGAGATTTGACTGAGTGACAGTACCAGGCATTTGATCACCAAGGCCCAGAGAGACAGCAAGTTTAGGCATTTGCTTACGCCAAGCAGACCCAACAACAAGTTTCCTATACAAATCAACATCCTCCTCCTTCACAATCCCAAAAGTAACCAAATGCTGCAAGAAAGTATGCACATCAGGAGTCTTCACATTCTCAATCCCGCCCCTCTCCTCCAAGCTCCTCTTCCACGTCTCTGCGATCTCCTTTGCTCTCTCCTTCACGTTCGGCGTCACCAACAGCCTCGCCTTCCCAATCACAGGGTCCACCATAACCGGAATCAAGCTCTCGAGCATCACAACACAAGCCCACCCGAAATCCTTCCCTTTCTCGTCTCTCTTGTCCACCGGAAACACCTCCGAGATGGATTCCAGGACAAATTTCGCAGGATCCACACACTCCACCAAAGCCAACGGAATCTGTTTCCTCAAAGAGTCAAGTTCCTTCTTCTTAGTGATCACCAGCTTCCAGAACTTCAAGGCCTCCATTTTCAAGCACAAGGATTTGAGAATCAGCAACAAGCCGTCGTCGTCGTCGACCTCGCCATCGGGGCTTTCGGAGTCCACCGCATCCTCCAGAGACTTGAGAGCTGCCTCCTTGCGGTCCTCAAGGCGGTCGATTGCGATCTCTACGCTGCCGTCGATAGTGACCTCGCGCTTCTTGAGGGAGTCGAGAGAGGCCTTGGTCTGGTGGTCTAGGGTTTGGAGTTTGGCCCTCATAGCTTCAGACTTTTTCAAGAGGTTTTGCTCGAGAGAGGTGAAGTGATCAGAGAGCTCTTTCCACAGAAGAGTGCAGCTGGTCATCAGAGAGGCCTGGCGTTGGAAGTCGTCGAAACTCGGCTGAGTCAACCCAGTTAACTCGCCTGGATCGGGGATGGACCCCATCTCGCTAGTTGAACAACGATAAACACAACTCAACTCAACTCGACCCGACTCAGTTGTAGTACTACTTCAAAAACAAGAAGTATCAGAAGAAAATTGGTAAAGAGAAGGACAAGCCCTAGATAAGGAGAGTTAGAGGGGAAGGGGAAAGGACAAGAGACAGGAGCCCCGTGGAAGGCGCAATCATAAGACACGTGTAATGGCGACTGATAATAAGGGAAACTAGAATGCGCGGGGGTGCGTAGGATAAGGGAAGGGATAAGGGGAGTGTTTGGGAACAGGAGTGGAATTGCTTTCTCGGAAACCAAAGAGAGAAGAGTAGATGGTTGGTTGTGGTGGTGGGGCATACCAAACTGACCACCACATGTGGCGGAGTCAGATAAAGTAAAAGACACATATGCTCTTGTGACTTGTCTACACTACGCATCGTCCAATTAAATATGTAATTTAATAACTATTTTATATATTTTATATGTTTATTTTGTGTGTATTTTATTTTATTTTATTTTTAATTCAAATAAATAAATAATATATTTATATATATATTTTAAAAAATTAAAGTAAACAAATATTATATATATATATATATATACCAGCACATGTACAAGATATTAACCATTTTTCTTTTTTCTTTTTTTTTTTGGACATTGATTGCGTGCGGTGGTTGTACCAGAGATTCAGGCATGCGCATCTCTACCTTTTACTTGTAAAAGAAATATAAATTTTAACAAGGGTATTAGTGTAATATGGATAAAGTTTATACTTTGGCATACAAAATTAATTAGAAATTTAAATTTAAGTTCAAAATTCAAACTCGACCAAATTAGTTTGAAATTTAAGTAACGTTCAAAAACTTTGAAATTTCTCTTTGTCAAAGATTCAAATGTCAATACATTTTGACTTAAAATTTAATACAGCAACACTCGGTAAAAATTTTGATGAGACGATAAATTTAAAAGAAATTCAGTAATATGCAGCCTTATTTTTAACTAATAAAGATGTTATTTTCAAACGACTTACATTTGATTTTTTAATTTTTTGTTCGATTTATTTTAATAATTCTTATCATTAAAAACTAATCAATTGATTAATTAATTGATCATTTTTCTAAATTAATATCTTTTTATAAACTAAAATAAATTAATAAAAAATATCTTTTTAAATTAAGCTTTGAATTCTTTGATAGATAAGGACAATCTCTTTTAATCTTTTTTTCTTAATTTAATTCAATCCTTAGATCGTTTTATGACAGTTAAACCTTTCAAATTTTAAAACTCTTGTCTTATGAGTTTAATTTCTTATTCAACTTTTAAAACATTGGTTATTAAGATTTAAAAATGTTTTAAAAAATGAATAAAAATTAAACTGATAACATAAAAGATCGAAAATTTATATTGTTATAAATTTGATATATAGTAAAATCTTAACCAAACCCTTTGCATGGGTTCACCGTGTACTTGTATGGTTTAGAGAGACTTATTTATCTGATAGTTTAGATGCTTTATCCGTTTTTTTTGTTTAATTGCTTGTTTTATTATCTGGTTCAATAATACTGCTTATCCTAGTGAATTTAACAGGCCCATCGGACCAGAAGCTTGTTCAAGCTTTGACTTTTTTAGTTATATAGGCCAACGTCTTGGAGCTTTAAAGAGTTTAAAATAAAATTGAAGAAATAAACTATCATTGTCCGTCAAAAATTTGAAATTTAATTAAAAAAGAAGATTGTTAAATAAAAACTAAATAATTTATTCTAGTTTAAATTTTTTAATTAATTTACAAAATTGACTAATTAATTAATTTTGAATAACAATAATTATTAAGGTAAATTAAGTAAAAAATTTATCAGTTTAAGATCTTAATACTAAATTGATGAACCATTTCGATTTTTTAATCATTGACATTTAGTCATTGATTGTAAATTTTTATTATCATTTATAAAATAAAATAAAATTTAGTAAGTGAAAATATTATAGACAAAAAAAACTATTTTGATATATTTTACACAAAATGATAGCATTATATTGAATATTAAAAAAAAGACAGATACTAACATTTTTTCATAATAAAAAGATACAAGAAAATGTGGAACGTGATCACCTCTAATAGTTTGAGCCTACATAAATATACAGATGAGAAGATTAGAATAGCAAAATTGACACATATAATTTCATTTGAAAAAATAGGGCCCAACCGTTAACAAATTTTTTAGGGATCGTTTGGTTCCACTTTTATTTTTTTATTGTTGTTTTTAGTTTCTGTTTTCTGTTTTTCTTTTTACAACAACGACAAAAAAAATAAAAACAAATAGCCCCTTAGTTTCCGCTGCCCAAAATGAGTTAGCTACAAAAACTGGACTTTTTATTTTTGGCAACAATATGATTATGGAAGAATTTAAAGGCAGAGGGAGGGAGATTGGAGTCAATGCATGATCGCATATGTGTTTACTTTAGTGCAAAATTACTACCTAAATAATTAGTAGTTAGTAATAATTCTAATTAGTTCAAGGCAAATGAATTTTTCCCCCTAAATAAACCGGAAAAGTCCAAATTTTGATTAAAATTTTAAAGTTTTTAATCTAAATTTTGTGGTATATAAATTTAATCAATTCAATTTTTATTTATTAACTTTAATTTGAGAATTAAGTTGAAATATAGGAGTGTTAATATTTAATGATTTTTGACATCTCTGGGGCATGAGTAGAAATATATGATGAGAGTTTTTTTTTTGTATCTTTGAGGATAGTGGTTGTATTAATAAATATGCATGATGAGCAATGTTTAAAAAACGATATTGAAAATTAAATCGGTAAGATAAGAAGTTTAAGATTTAAAAGATTCAATTAATATTAAATCGTCATAAAACTAGCTAATGATTAAACAAAATTAAAGAATTTAGAATATGATTGATAAAGATTGTTCTTATAAGAAGTTTAATCGAAAAAAGAAATTCTTGAATGATTTTTTTTAGTTATACCAATTTATTAATTTACAAAAATTGACTAATTAATTAATAAATTTATCAATTTTAACAACAAAAGTTATTAGAGTAAATTGAATTGAAAAGTTGAAATCCGAACTTAAAAGTTGAACAAGATTTTTACGATTGCCCGATCGAATAAGTTTTTTAATATGAGAATTGGAAATAACAATTGTATCAATAAATTAATAGTTGGTTTCTTAGGGGATGGTCAACTAGTAGGAAACTCCTTAAAAATACTTTAGTACTAAAAAGTATAAAATTGTGTATTCATACTGATTTTTTTAATAAATAGTGTTGATTAATGCGAATGTGTTATATTTTAAAATTTATAAATAAATAAATAATTAAATTAAATTAGTTATTAAAATATATTAATAATTAATTCAATTATATTAGATAATTCTATGATTATTAAAAAATTGATTTTTGGGTCATAATGTTGTTTTACTCGAGTAACAAGTAAAAGGGGTGAAGGGAAAGCATAAACTAGACGTGTTTCAAATGCTATTAGCTAAGATTGGATGGATGATGGGAGAATACGCGAGGAGTGGTCACCATCACCACGCCTAGACAAGTTAAATATGATAACAATGTTTGATCGTTTAAGAGTAAAAACTTTAAATTGTCTAATTTTTTAATTTATTTTTAATCTTTTGATTTGATTTAATTTAATAAATTTTGTTATTAAAAATTAATTAATTTATTAATTAATTGACTAATTTTTGTAAACTAATTAGTTTTTATAAATCAATTAATTTTTATTTAATGGTCTCATTTTTAATTAAACTTTAAAATTTTTGGACAATTTTTTAAAATTATTGTTTAAAATTTTCATTTTATTACGACAATTTAATTATTAATTAAACTTTGTAAACCATAAATTTCTATTCTTATGATTTAAATCTCTAGTCTAATAGGACTAAGGTGGGTCACTATTTATAGAATGCTCAAGTACCAAAATTAAATATGCTAAGCTTTCCAATTGATTACTTAGGTATTAACGTGGATTTAATCAGTGGGTCCAATGATTTAGGGTCACTTTCAGTTTAGACCCCACCATTTTCGGTGGTCTGGACACCATACACAATACAATCCTCTATCATATGTATCGCAGTTACATCATACATGACCTCAGTCTATCACCAGCAGAACACATATTTAAAGAAATTGGTTACAAGTTCTCAAGTTCGAGTTTTGAAAGTGATAGGGTAGGAGTTCATCTAATATGATGATTTATTGTGCTCACCAGATATTAAATTACTTTTTTTAGAAGCTAAAATGAGATCAAATCGTGATTTACTCCTTTATTATTCTATCAAGTTGGGGTGTAGGAGTAAATAGAGCGGGCGATTACTCCTTTTAGGTACAAGGAAGTCACATGATCACGTCGAAGGTATCGGCGGCCACCAACCACACGTCACCAATCACCATCTCATTAAATTCACGTGTCCTTTTCCTCAAATACAGTCTAACCACTCTGATTTATAACATTTTAACCTACCCTTTAATAAGTTTAAATTATTCCAAAATTTATCCAGATAAATAGTGCAACATTTGCAAAAAAAATCAATGTTTTTGAAAAATGAAGCAAAAGTTAAAGCTGATAACATAAGAATATTAAGGTTTAAAATTTTTAATTATTATTATAAAATCAATCAAATATTAAATAAAATAAAGCTTAAAATGTTATTGAAAGATATTATCTTAATATATAAAAAATTTAAAGTTTAATTAAAAAAGATTGTTAAATAGATATTAATTGATTTATTTTAGAATATAAGAATGTACTAATTTACAAGAATTAACCAATTAATTAATAAATTGATTATTTTAACAGCAAAAATTATTAAAGTAAATTAAATAAGAAAATTAAAAATCAAATCTAAATATTAAACTATTCAAAATTTTTACAGGTTAATCGACGGAACAGTCGAATTTTTTTAATTGCTAAAAATCATAAAATTTGATGACTTTCCCTGATATAAGCATGAAGTTCTTTTTTAAAAAATTATTAGGAAAATTTTAAAAATCAAGGCCACATTATATTTAAACATGATATATATATAGCTAACGTTAAATTAAAAAAAATAAAAAATTGTCTTTACTATCAAATAAATTAAAATTTAATTAAATACAAAATCAATTAATTTACAAAAACTAATTAGTTAATTACTAAATTAATCAATTTTTAATAATCAAAATTATTAAAATAAATTAAACCAAAAAATTTAAAACCAAATTACAAAATTGTCGAAATCCAATTTTTAAGCATTAGTCATATAGACTCAAACTCAAAATCCCACTAAATTATAAAGTAGGAGATCACGTTTTCCTGTTCTCAAGTCCAACTCCACTGTAGATAGGTCAATATTAACTTATTTTTTACGTGTTTATCAATTTCTATTTTTAAAGAGGACTGTTTCTCAAAGTCTAAATAGAAAAGTTATAAACATAAATATAAATTTAATGTGACAATTTATTCAAACAACATAATTTATAAATTATTATATACATTTAATAATTTACTTAAAAAATAGTAACTTTAAATTTCATATTAGTACATGGATATCAATCGAAACTCTTGGACACTATTGAATCATTGATAAGTCAATAAGGAACACAAATCCTAGACTTCCAAGCTCCTCTGCAATGGGTTCTATATCGAAGACAACGAGACTGTACACTAATGAACAGATGGCTGTTTCTTAAGTAGAAAGGTCAGCTCCTACAGTTGAACGCACACCAACAAAGTCTAGCATCTGTCCCACACTACCACTACTGCTACTGCTACTTTCCAAGAATGTCTCCGTCTCTTCCTTTCAAATACAGGAGGATGCCTAACACTACTTTTTTAACCCCATACGAGCAAACATCGACATGTGGCTTTAGTAGCAAAAAAGATGTTTTAACATACTTGCTGGACCATTGACAATTAAGACATTCCAATTCTTCATCGCTCAATCTTCTAGGATATTTGTCATTTTATAGAGCAGAATACTAAGTTAGGATGTGGGATTTTGTAGAACAGCTTAAACAATGACATAAGAGCCCAAATCAGTAGAATCCAATGGTAGCTCGCCTGTAGTTTGAACAATCACGCTAATACATAATCTAATGATAAAGACCAAAGAGGAACATTCAAGTTGCTTTAATGGCGGGACACTTTTTTTCTTTCTTTTATAATTTAGTTATTTCGTAACCTGTGAATACAGAATTAGCTCCAGCGTCTCAGACATCCTACCTCTTCAGTATAATATACCTTCAGCACCTGCTGCCTTACCTCTGAAGCTTTTATCATCTTCTGAAGCAGACGATCGCAAAAGGTTAAAGACCAAAATAACAATATATAACGGTAAATTGCAGTGTTCAATTTTACCTCACATGTTATCCACAATCTACTTGGATGCTGGATGATCCCTTTTGCTCTCTATCCTGACCTTCTTCCTTGTCTCAAAATCAACCTTGCAGAGATCTGCTGCTGTTCCAAGATATCCATAAAAAATCCTCTCCTTCTCCCCATTCCTGTCCACCTTGACAAGGCTTGGATTTCTATCATCATCTTTCCCTAGTGTCACTGTCTGTATCCGATCCCAAGCCCTACGACCGTGATTCTCCTTCTCAAAATATTCGGCCAACCGCACAGCCTCCCGCAGGCCTGCTTGCTCATCACCATACTTGACAAGAGTAATGCCCAGATGACCATCTCTTCCATACAAGGACTTTGACTTGCCGCCAGCAAATCCTAGATCTGTTGATAACATATTAAGGAATACAGAAAAAAAACATGGTGGTTAAGGCTTTGGGTATATAGATAAATCAAAATTAGAACAAGGCTCATTTCAAATGAAAAGATTGCAATGAAAAATTTAAATCTATGGCACCAACAGATACAGGACACATTATAAGTCAAACTTTAGATCCCCAGGTAAATGACAGCTAAACTGTCCTACCTCACATTGTCACAATAAGTTTGCTAAACATAAACAATCCTCAAAATGCAAATGGAATGCTAAAGTTGTAAAATGGAGAGTTCCAATATTGGAGCAGAACCCTTGGTTTCAACAAGGTATTCCAACCCCAAAAGTTCCCCTAATCTCAGGAAAACTGATTGGCGGAGATTATCAGGCTTTGACATACAAGAGTTTAACAAAAGCAAACAGTTGAACCTCATAGTTCTCTCTTCTATGAGAGGTAGTCAGCTTTTCAGATTTATTCTCAGCATCCAAAACTATCAAGAAACATTTTCAGATTACCAAAGAAAGTTGCAAAGATGATTGAATAGAAACATAGCATGGTGTTTATGAAGTGGAAAGTCAGCTTCAGCCAGACGAATTAAGGTTTCCTAGAAGCTCCTAACTATTTCTAAACAGGAGGGAGGAGTTGGTGTCGAGAACATTGGAGACCGCCAATCTATATTCCCAAGTCCAAGGACTGCACTATATAAAGTCAGGATTCATGTCAGTTGCTGTGGTCAAAAGGGTCTCTGAAGTCTGAACATCAAAACTGGTTGCTATTGGAGCCGGAGTAATACTCAATCTAAGGGTGAGATCTCATAACCTTTTTGTGAGATTGCTGGCAACCAAATGGATAGCTGTGAAAAATAGTCAGTCTCAAACATTTGATTGACCTGAGAAGCAGTTAAAAGCATATGATAATGATTGTTAGAAATTGCAAACCGTGAGATGTCAGGAATTAGTGAGCAGAATTATGTAGCTCCTTTTTGGAACATATTCCCTGCTCAACAACCCTGATATACTCATCCAGAAATCTATTAAGGATTGCTGTTTTCCGTTCTCCGTAATATCTTCCAATGATGCAATCATGTTCATAAAAGCCCAGGGGTTCACAAGTGCTTCATACCAAGGAGCACACCATATTGAATGACTACACAATTCTTGATAATTTTGTTAGCAAAAACACACAAGTATGCATGAAATAAAAAAGGATTCATACTTCTTCTCCAAGCAAGAGGCAAGACAGAGTGTACCTTTAAATTTGGCAATTACCTAGTCTACATTTTATAGGTTCCTCAGCTTTAAAGCTGCTCGACAATCAATAACAACATTCATCAGAAAAAGAAAAAGTTGTAGAGGTAATCCTAAAGCTAGAGACATTGTTCAGAATTTGCACTTGGCTCTCTTCAGCAACTGCAGATGCTTGTGTTGGTGCCCACAAATAAATAATATGAAACTAAAGATGCACGCAGATAAGGGGAAGGCAGAAGTGGAGTTGGGGGCATAATGGGGATGATAAAGCAAACTAATGCTAGAGGAAGGTGAAGACAAATAAATTATGGCAAGGGAGTGGATTACAATTCAGATGCCCAATATGGCATGTAACTTGATAAATGTTTAATTAGTGCCTACAAGGAGTACAGAACATCATGAAGGTACAATCTATAAATAACTTGCATAAATTAGAAGAAGCATGTTTTCTCATCTCACAGGTGCACAAGGTGGATCATACAAATGCGCTAACTACTCTAGATATTCCATGTGCCCCATGCTACTCAACAGCCTTCGATAGACTATTCGGCCTGGAACAAAGGGTAAAACCCTTCCTCAATCCACACAGGATGTACACCTTGCACTTGTCTGGCAAGTCCATGAAGATCAGACACCCAAATTCCAGGTGAGGTCTCAAAGGGGTGAGGAAACACATAAGACTTCGAATTATTAGGTTTAGAAGTTTTAGTCATATTAGCCATGATGATATTGCAGAGGAATGTCTTTACAATAATATTTCACATCAGGTTTTTGCCAATTGCAAAAAATCCCTCTGCGCTGCCTCCCTAATAGTCTAGGCTGTGAGTCAAACATTGTTCAGTTCAGCATTCCCCTTTGACAAAAAGATGCTCAAAAGGCACATTCATATGCTTTTGTATTGTGGTTTGGGAACAGTGAACAACGAAGAAAGTGAAGACATATGCTTCTTATAATAGCTTCCCTCTCCCGTCTCAATCTGTTCCTAATCCTAGTGAGCTGTAGATAAGTTGAGGATTTCTGGTCTTGAGTGGCTAAAGCTTCCATTAACAGCATTTTCATGGGATATATGCTTTTGGTCACTGCCAGGGTGGTTGCAGCAGTCGACTACTTCACCTAGCAATGGTAGTTCTAATCGCTTACGATCTTTACAGCAAGGAATTCTAAAGTACTTCATTGACCACCACAACGATAACATCACCAACATCACTGTATCATCAATTAATCACTTGTATGATTTCTTTTAACTTTTGTTGGAACAGCAGAGCTAAGAGCATTATTATTTACCAACTCAATTCACTTTGATTTTCTTGAGGCTGCCTAATTTATAGATTGAAACATTTTACCATAAACAAATACTTTAATAACAATCAAGTACAAGTACTCCTAAAATCTATTCCACAAAAAAGGGCTAGTACAAAAGTTCTCAAGAGAGAGCCAACAAAAAAAAAAAGAAAATAAGAGCAAAAAAAAAAGAATAAAAGACTTCAGAGTGAATGGTAGATCAATTTATTCGATGAGTCAAGCCTGCTTTGTACCGTGTATCGAAAATCACATAACAATAAACCATTTTGCTCCCTCACAAAAATGTTTCTGTTTATTCCACTGCAACCCGCTAAAAATCAAATAACAAAACCCACAAAAAATTAGTTTAAGTCTCTATAAACCTGCCATCACCACAGTTTCTTTGAGATGTAGTTTCAATTCAGTCACATACTTTATCTAGAATCCAAAAACTAAATCTATAATTTGCTCAACATCTGCCAGCATATAGATTAGTCACAATATGATATCATAACCATATACTATTACATTCATCAGCAGAACAAGAAAAGAAAATTAGAGAAAACAAATGATTGTTCACTGATTTTTAGAGTTGCCAAAGATGGTAAAAAGCCATAACCAATAGAACTACTTTTGATATCTTTGTGCCTGCTCCACATTAAACAGAGTGGGACCTATACAATGTGACAAGCAAATACACGATGCAAGTAGGTTAAAATGGAGAAGCCAACGATCGCCTAATGTTGGAGAAATAATGGGCAAGATCATACCTAAATATGGTTAATAATCTGTACAACTACAAATGCAGTACAGGGGATAAATCTATCTAATCTGGTCCCACATAAGAATGTGTTCTTATGATTCACCCTGAACATTTCTCCTTTCCACTAGCAGATCTCAATAGAAACGCAATGTCAAATAGATTGGAAATGAAAACAATAACTAGAGTATGTAAATTCCAATCTACCTCTTCACCTGAAACAAAATCCATTTCCTTCCCCAATAAGTCAAGACAGCATGCACCAAAAGCACTATGCAAGAGAAAGTATGCAGCCATTGACTAATGTCCTTTTATGATCCTGGCAATCAAGTTTAACAAATGTTTTGGATTTTTCAAGTCTTACAGTTGCATTTCCACTTTTCACAATCTGAGTTGGGTAAAACTTACTAGGTGTTTCTACAAAACTATAGTTTTGAACATATGAGCTCTTCAAACCATAATTATAAAATCTGTAACCAGTTCCAGGAAAACTGCTTTTGGACTCACACTTGCATTTGAACATCGAAAAGCAACTTCAAACATAACAACAAACAGGCAGTGACTGTAATACTAAGATGGTTACAAAGGGGAAGATTTCTAGACTAGATAAGTGTGATGTGGCAGTGTCAATCACAAAAGAGAACAAGGGGCACGACACACTATACCTCTCATTTTGTTATCCATTGCTCTGTTTCCCAAACCTTCTATGCGCCCATCTTTACCTTTTCCTGTAACTGTATTATGAATTATCACCATAGGAGGCCATATAATCAAATCATCCTGGTTTGCTGCTGCTTCATCAGCAGGTAAGAACTGATAGGCTTTTGAATTATCAGGAGGCTTTGAATAGTTCCATCCCATTAAAACACAGAGAGCTTTGTGCAAACCCAAATGATCCACACGGGAATCTGCACTATCTGAGTTGTATGTGTGCAATATAAGAGCATGCATGTTTGGGAAGTCTTTGGAAGACCTGTAATGTTATATACCAATGGCATTGAAGATAGCAATTCAGGTTCACCAATTGATATCACAGGGAGTTGAGAAGTACAAACACAAAGGACATTTAAAATCACATCTATATACAAGTTAACATAACTTTAAAGGAGATACAAATGATGACAGCAAGTGCATCCGATAAAGTCAACAGAATTTCCTCATACTGGATAAAAAACTTTGGAACTGTATTTAGTGCATTTTCACTAAATGCTTCCTCCTTGAAGTCACTACAGTCCTAGTAAAACCACTTAAAGGGAACCCTTTTTCATGATTCCCATGGTGGAAGACCAAATATTACCTAGATACAACACCAGTAACAATCTAAAAGGAAGTTGGGATGTAGTCAAGGCATATCGAGCAACTTCATATGTTCATCACATAAAGATAGCCATGCATGTGAACATGACTGGGAATATATGCGCATATCGGCAAATTTAAACAACCCTCCACTCCTCAAACATCGTCACATGGTTTTTAAGCTACATTAAAGTATTAAAATAATCCACACCAATTGAGGTTCTTCTCAGATCTGCTATCTTTCTATGTCGACATACTAACAAAACAGGTTACTAGATTCATCACCTACAAGACAATTATACACAGCTTCACAAATTACAGCAAATGAGGAAAATACCTCAGCTGCATTTAGATTGAAAGCGAGAAGGGAAAAAGGTAATATGCAAATGTTCAAACAATATTCCACTTTCACTTCAGTAGTCACTGAAGATCATCATTGCCTCACAGAATCTACCACTGAAATACGCTGATAGAATTCCTAGTCCCCTAAAATCTTATTCTCGTAAAGGCAAATATGGGAAGTGGATGCTGAATTAGCTGGAATAGGAGCTTTAGTGGATGAATATATCCAGGCACACATCTTGAGTGGTTATTCCCACTCCTCCAGTCTTGAGTGGTTATTCCCCACTCCTCCACTCTTAGGTGGTTATTTCCCACTCTTCCATTACCCTAATATTCAGAAGGTAGTTTTCCTTAACATAGGTATAAATACTTAGAAAATAGGCCAGGTAGAGTAGCTAAAAAATTCATTCTGAACTATTGTCCTCTCCATACAGACTGTTTTCTTTTTCAACACAGATCCCCACTTCATTTTCCTTTTTTTTTCCTGCTTCTAACACACGCAATATTGAAAAACCTAAGGTTTGGCTAGGTTTCAGGATGGAAGAGGAGATAGGGAGGGGAGAGGAGAAAGTTAATCTGGAGAACATACTACAAAAATTGGAGCTAAGAATATGCAATAATCGACATTGTTAACATCAACTAAAATTGCTTTTTGTTCATTTTACAACTATCTTTGTAAATATATCAACTAATTAAACATATAATTGAGCAATCCAATAATCCTATAATTGAAACAGCATGTTAATTGACTCCAATCCAAAAGTCAAATCTTTACAACTACTAGGGAGAGCCAGAGATGCACTCCATAAAAAACTGAACAATTTGAGCCAGTCCACAACTGAAGTGGGAATAAATCGCATACAAATAACTAATCAGAATCCTATGCCGAACAAGATCATAGAATAGGGAAAGAAATGAAGTACTCTGTACTGAACTAACTAAAGTTAGGCATGGGGGAATACAATTTCTACCTTTGGGTTGTGAAAAACATACAAGCTATAAACTGCTTTAACATAAAGATGGTGATCAAAGAACAACGACTGTTCAGGTTTAGCTAGAGACCTTATCTAGCTTCAAATTATACTATGAGAGATGAAAATGTTAAGAGACCAACAAAGGTAATACATTTCATCCTAATTGATAATAGTGATATCAACTTAACTGAAACAGATTTGAACAAGGTGTCAGGTTCAGAAGATAAAATAAAGAAGAAAAATGCTGATTATAAAAAAGAGAAATTCCTGCTGCAGAGCCTTAAAATTCTAACACAAGTCCTTGATCTGGGCCCAGTGGAAAACTGCAGGAATTGAAAAATAAGCTTGAAATAGCAGGAACAAGTATCTAAATAAAATCCTAACCAATAAGTGATAGGACCTAGTTAATAAGGAGCTTCGAATAAAACCAACAAATGCAAACAATAAAAGCTATGAAGAAGAAAATATGCAAAGAGTTTGAAGAGCTATATATACTATTTATCAAGAATAACTACCTCTAATTCCAAAGCAATAAAAACACATCTAATGATTCTCCAAACAGTTAGATCATTTGATGAAGAACAACTAAAAATTTAAAATAAGAACAGCAGAATATAGAAATGGGAAAGGACAGAAAAAAGAAGAGTGAGAAAGCAAGTGAGAGAAACTAACATTTAGAGATTAAACGGGAAACAGATATAAAGTTTTCAAATTCAATACTCAAACCCACCATAACCATCACTCTAGGTGCTTAAATTAGAGACTTTAACTAGACTGTGAATAGACCAACTATTAAATCTCCTTTTAGATTTAAGCCTGACAAGAATAATATTCTACGACTAGGAATACATTTATTTTCAAGTCGAAACCTTTATTGTCTAGTATTTGATTACCAATCCCTTATATTGGATTGGGTTACCTTCACTAAAAAAAAAAAAAAAACAATAAAGATAAACCAAGCTAACAGACTTAAAAGGAAAAATAACTTCAACTAATAAGCTAGCATTACTGCATCAACACTATCTAGAAATTCCTGTGATTTCATGATATAGTTTAATACCATTCGTAAATAGTCTAGGAAACAAGATTACAAGTTATAGTAACGAAGCTTCCAATCATCTCCAATTTACAAGCAACTAAATAATGCTGCAAATGAAATATGATCTTCAGTAAGCAGAAAACCACAATGTTTCCAGAATGAAAAGCCACAATAATAGTAACATAATCTACAATGTTAGAAGCAAAAATGCATAAAGCAACCTCAAAGTCATGGAACCATAGCTGCCTCTGTGACAACTGAACATATACAAATGGCATATGATCTTTAGTAAGCAGAAAATCACAAATGATTCCAAAATGAAAAGCCAAAATAATAGTAACATAATCTAGAATGTTAGAAGCAAAATTGCATAAAGCAACCTCGAAGTCATGGAACCATAGCTGCCTCTGTGACAACTGAACATATACAAATAGAATATGATCTTTAGTAAGCAGAAAATCACAAATGTTTCCAAAATGAAAAGCCAAAATAATAGTAACATAATCTTCAATGTTAGAAGCAAAATTGCATAAAGCAACCTCGAAGACGTGAAAGCATAGCTGCCTCCGTGACAACTGAACATATACGATGGGGTAAGCTTGCTGAAACATGTTGAACTGAAGACATCTAACCAAAAACAATCATCCACAGGTTGAACATCCAACAAAAGTAAATAGTTATAAGACGTTCATGGCAGCGAGCCAGTCACATAATAGACACAAAACAGCTTGATTCTCCACAGTAAGGGAGAAAAATAATTTACATCAATCATTGTCACTCCAGACAATGGAAGAATCATACATGGCATCCATCACGAGACTCAGAACCAATTGCAATGCTTGCCACAAGGCAACAAGTTTTACACCAGCACCATGTAGTTTTAAAGTCATCAGCACAAATCGTCTAATTCTTGGTACTCCAAAATACCTAACTAGACATGTCCAAAGGTCTAAACAAGGAAGATTTTGAGGGAAAAAAAAAAGATATCTAAATGAAGCAAACCTGTTACAAACCAGACAGTGAACCATTAAATCTGTTTTTAGGTTTAAGTCTAACAAGAATAATTTTCAACCACTAGCAATTCATTTATTTTCAAGCCAACCTCTTTATTGTCCAGTATTTGATTGACAAATCCCTTATACTGGACTGGTTACCTTCACTAAAAACAAAAACAATAAAGAGAAACCAGGCTAATAGAGTGTTTAATAAGGAAAGATAACTTCAACTAATAAGCTAGCATTATTGCATCAACATTATCTAGACATTCCTGTGATTTCATGATATAGTTTTATACCATTCCTAAATGATCTAGGCAACAAGATTACAAGTTATAGTTAACGAATTTCCAATAATCTCCATTCTTCAAGCAACTAAATATTGCCGCAGATCACATACGATCTTCAATAAGCAGAAAACCACAAATTTTCCAGAATGAAAAGCCACAATAATACTAGCATAATCTACAATGTTATAAGCAAAATTGCATACAACAGCCTAGAAGTCATGAAACCATAGACGAGAAACAGCTTGTACATTCTCCACGGTAAGGGAGAACAATTCAAAACTGATCTTTACTACAACAACTAATAATTTACGACAATCATTGTCTATCTAGACAATGGAAGAATCATTTATGGCATCCATCAGAAGACTCAGGACCAATCGCAAAATACCATCACCATGTGGTTTTAAATTTCATCAGCACAAATCTCTAATTGTGGGTACTCCAAAATACCTAATTAAACACGACCAAAAGTCTAAACAATGAAGATTTAAGAAAAAAAATTGAGATCTAAATGAAGCAAACCTGTTACAAACGAGACAGCGAAGACGGCCCTGCTTCCCATCCTCCAAGTAACGCTTTCTCTCTGCCTCATTCTCATTAATCACTTTCGCAAAATACAAAAATGCCTTCTTTATCTGATTCTGCTCTACCTCAATATGCCTAGTAAACATACCATCACCACTAACTCTCATATGCTTCCCAAGCCTCAATTCATCACTTATATCCCTCCGAAATGGGCTACTCGTTGCCGCCGAAAACTCTCCTCGATAATCAGACGGACCCATAGGGTAAGCATCATTAGGATTATTCCTATACTTAAATTCCTCCTCATATTTCCTCTTCAAAGAAAGGTTGTGATTCATATCACGGAACCCTAATCCTTCCGGGCTCATTTGGGGGAAGTGAGGAACACCACCACCAACAGGTAACTCCGAAAGGTGCATTGGCGGTAGCAGCGTCCGAGGAGGGAAGTCCTGGTAATCCGGCGGGAGAGCGAAGTACGAACGGACGCTGCCGTCAGCGAGGACGAACGTCCGGCGCTCCAGCATGTGGAAGCCGTATGCTGGCGCCGGAGGTGGACCTAGGTCCGGGAACGGAAAAGGCGGTACTACCGGTGGAGGCATTGGCTCATTAGGACCCGGGGCGGCTTTGGGCCTGGGTGACGGTTTTGAATTTGGAAGGGGTTTGGGGTGTTTGGATTCGCTGGGTTTGGATTCTTGTGGTTGACTGGTGGCGCCCGCCGTGGAGGAGGTTTCCCACCGGGATTTGCGGTGGGAGCCGCCGGAGGCGGCGGGGGGTGGTTTGTTGACGGTGGATTTTGGGTGGGAACCACCGGCCATCCCTCAGTTCTCGACGCTGCAGAGAAAAGATCCTCCCTGGGTTTTGATTGGGTCTTGTTTTGTTCCATTTGGGCTAATATCATGTGGAGTGTATATACCGGCTCAGATGGTGGGCTTGTCCCAATTATCCAATAAAAAATTTGCCACGTCATCACTGCACTAGGGATGACTCACACCTTGTATTCCCTGTGAATGTTCTTGGTCCGTACAAATGGATAAGTTGGAATGAAGTTAGGGATGGCACAGTCCCGTCAAATTTTTTAACCTGATTAAAGTTAAGAAGCAGAAGCAATTGTAAAGCAGAAATCTATGCGGAGGATAGCCGAAAGGTGAAGGTAAGGCTACGGACTCTCTTTTTACCTTATGGGTCGAACTCCATAGCTTGTGTTTCTCGTTCCCTGACGGGTTTTTTCTCATCCTCGAATCGATAAAGCTTACCTTCAGCTTCACTTGTTCGTGAACATTCATGGTCTAATATCTGATACTGATTGCTTAATCTTTTATTGACAGTTGGATAAAACTCAGATTCGTATAAATCCCATGAAATTTTCGGCTAAGTACATGGGGTAGCAGAAGAAATCAAGAGATTGATCCTGAGTATAAGGAGGGGGTGGGGTTTTAGGAAGCCTAACTTAGTTGATACGCAGATATGAGAATGCCTGTGATTCTTGCAGCAAATATAGTTCCTTTCTTTCCCTGCAGAAGAATGGAAGTAGCCTCTGAACTTAACAATCACTGTGAGTTGTATCATTTGCTGGGATTGATTTGAATTTTGTTTCTGTAGAAATTCCACTAGACATCTCTTGGTAATTAGCCAGAAATAAACATTGGCAATTCGCACAAGAAGATTGGCTCTGTTCTCAGATCCTTTAGTCTTCAATTTCTGCTTCAGTTCATGTTCTTTGATGTTATTGATGGTGTATTCGTGCTTTACTATAGGTAAGTTGAGATTCAGTTGTGATGTTGTAAAATTATCACAAGGTACTCCTTCAACTCGCCGCCATATCTTAGTTTGTGGTGCTTCATTTGTCACTATTCTTGCCTTGAATTGCATCTTAATACCACTTCGAGTGCAAGCTGAAAATGAGTCAAATGACCAAGAACAGAAGGATGATGGAGTTGTTGGGGCTCTCAAATCGATCTTTGATCCTAATGAGAAAACAAAATCTGGGAAAGTATTGCCAAAAGCTTACCTGAAGTCAGCAAGAGAGGTCGTGAAGACACTGCGTGAATCGTTGAAGGAAGACTCCAAAGATATCGCAAAGTTCAGACGGACAGCAGATGCAGCAAAAGAGTCGATTCGTGAATATCTGAGCAGTTGGAGGGGCCAAGAAAAGGTGGTTCGTGAGGTATGTATCTTCATCTGAACTTGATTTTGAAGACATTTTTAGGCATTGTCATTTCAGATGGTGTGGTTTACTTGCAGGAATCATACCTGGAGTTAGAAAAAGCAATTCGGTCTTTAGCCAGTTTTTACTCCAAAGCCGGTCCATCGGCTTCAATCCCAGAAGAGGTTAAGTCAGAGATCTTAAAGGACTTGGATACAGCTGAAGAATTTTTGTGATTATGAATGTAGTTCTGCTTAAACCTTGGAAAAATTTGCAACATGATTCTTGGTTCTTTCATGGAAATGAACAATGTACAACATGATTCTTAGAAACTGAACAACAGATACTTCTTACATTATAGGCACTGCTAAGACTTACAACTGAATCATAAAAATGGGAAACAAATTAACCGAAACAAACACGATCCCATGATGATCTGCACAACTGAAATGACGACCACTTGACATTAGTATTACTCTTTCCCTTTAGTATCGGATAATCAGCAGCTGAGCTCGTAACAGTATCACTCCTTCAGATCAACTTCACACATGTCTTGCACACTATCACTGACGTATCAAGAACGTGACAGTACTCCTTTTGAGCTGCATATACCGAATCAAGAAACATTAGCAGTTTAGAATGCAGTGAAAATATATTGAACAACACACCACTTCATGCATACACAACAGAGCTAATGTAATCCGCAACAAACCACCATATTTTTAAATTCCAGTCTTGTCAAGACTTGAGAAGCATTTTTAAAATGAGAAACATTATTAAAACAGACGTGAAAGCAAGACACTCGAAACCAAGCAAACATTCTTAAAACCAGGAGAACACTACTTCATGTCCAACAGTAATATGATTTACTTAATGGCTTAAGAATAAAGAATGTTGACGACAAAAGGATGTGAAGTCAACACAAAAGCAGTTACATTTCAGATAAGTTATCCAACCTTGGCACAGTCCCAAGGCGGCGTTTGTCATGTTCTGTTGCTTGGCGAAGAGCCCTAGCAAAAGCTTTGAAGGTTGCCTCAATTATATGATGAGAATTTCTGCCAGCAAGCTGTGATAAAACAACTCTTTCATTTAGTAAATACATAACATTAATGCACAAAAAGAAATTATGATCAAGAAAATCCTCAGCAAATGGAGGTGCAGAATATTAAGAAAGAAATTACTATGCATATATTTTGCAGTTTCAGAAGGACAAGCATAAGAAGGGCAGATCAAAGGAAATTATAGTAAACAATGACCACATTTCAATCATAGAGGGTATTTACATATTTTCCATTTCACTTTCACTAAAATTGAAGGACAATTTTCGATGGTGTTACCTGGCGAATATGAAGCGTCATGCCAGAAGTGTTCACCAAAGACTGGAAAAAATGCTCCACCAGCTGCAAATTACAATGAAAAATTCACTCACAAACTATATATCAGTTAATGTCAACAACCAAAAGTTATGGGAATGGAAAACAGAGAAAGTAATAAATGTGGGAAGGCAATACTCAAATTTTTTGATCCAGTTACAATTTCATCACTCATGATCCATAGCATTTTATTCACCTTATAAAATTCGATTTATATTTCATTTTTTAGTTAAGTAATAAATGAAAATATTTGTAAGTAAGGACTTGAGTGCCATACGTCACTCTCCATAGGAAAGATTTGACTGATGATTACTAAAGTAGCAAATGAAGATAGTGATAGGCAAGCACCTGAGTGTCATATGTTCCAACTCTCTCAGTAGGAATTTGCAAATCACAGCTTAAATGAGGCCGGCCAGACAAATCCTGAAATGAAAAAATCACTTAGTTAAAGCACAGCATAACTTTACAGAAGAAAGTTTATTGACATTATGTAACAGGAAAAAGTTCATTAGCTGAAGTGCAGAAAACAGTTCGGTTATATACAAATACATTTTCAGAAAATAGCAGGTCGGTTCAACTTCCATGGCAAGTGGGATTTTTTTAAATCTCAGATACCTTAATGCATTCCCCATCAGAACCAAAACTTAGATATCAGCGTAGTCACTATCCTGACAACAAAAACTGATTCAATCAGGGTTTTGGACAGTCAATGCTGGCACCTAATAAAACCTAATAAACTTGCTAGAAATTCCCAACTTGAGCAGCCATCAAATGAGTCTATGGAAAGATTCAGCCGCGGACCATGAATCATTATATTCAATTATCTACAAGAATCTTAAAGAAGAGAACTTTTAATCTTAATTTTGTAGAAAATTAAAGCATAAAACATACCAATACAACATGAACCAATGCCTCATCAAGAGGAGCCGAGAAGTCACCAAATCTATTAATCCCTTTCCTATCGCCAAGCGCCTGCAATAAAGCCTAATAGACAAAGCAAAGAAAATTTATTATCAAACCAAAAAGAGAAATAGAAATGAGCAAGAAAAGAGTCGGTAGACTAACTGTTCCAATAGCAAGAGCAACGTCTTCATTGGTATGGTGATCATCTATGTGAACATCACCTGTGGCCTTTACATGCACATCAAACAGACCATGCGAAGCAAGTTGCTACAAGATTTAGACAAACCAGCCATAGAAAAACACCAATCAATAATCAAAAGTGAAACACAAAGTTTTGATTTTTAGGTTAGAATTCAGTAAGATAGTTAACTCACATCTAACATGTGGTCGAGAAACGGAATCCCAGTACTAGAATCAGCAACTCCAGTCCCGTCCAAGTTAATCTTAACCGACACATTTGTCTCCTTCGTCACTCTCTTCACTTCTCCAACTCGAATCCCACCTAAACAAAGTCAATTACAGTTATTTCATCGTCTCCAAAAATTAAGGTTAAGCAGAGGAGAATATATTACCGGAGATGGCCGCCGGCGCCGAGCGGCCGTTGTCTTGGATTGGAACAGCGCGAGGGGCTTGACAGTCCATTTTGATGGTAGGCGATGAGGAGATTGGGAAGCGGATAGAGTTCGGGGCGGGTACGTGTAAGGGTCCAGAGGGAGAGAGCCTGAGCGGTGGCGATGACGACGCACGTATGGCGACTGCAAACTCCATTTGCTTGCTTAAACTTAACCGATTGACGAATACTACTTTGATGTTGAAGCCAAGGCAAGAATTCAAAACAGCAAAACGCCGCCGTTTCATTCAAAAGAGCCACTGTATTAAATGAATAATTGCTGTTTTATATAATCCTAATTTGATATTAAAATTGGAAAATATCATTTAAATAAAACTTGTTAATTCTGTTATTAAGATTAGAAAGCATAATTTACGAACTATTACATATATATCCAAAATCCAAGGCAAATACAACAGAGGATAGTAATACAAATTCACGCTTTTATGATAACAAACACAAGTACTTGTTACAAGTGATCATAGTTTTAGATCCTCTCAGTTGCTGAAGAGAACATTCCCCATAATTGGAACCCTTAGTTGATCAAACATACCATCCATTTCTACGTCAAGCCTTCGAAAGCCTGACCTGCGCTTAACTCGACGAACAACATTATAAAGGTAAGGAATTAGACCTGTGTACTTATCCAGTGCTCCTGCCATCTTGAGAATCCAACAGTTTTTATGTACTTGCAGAATCCAATCCAGAGGGATAAGAACACACAAACCTACCTTATCAAACTTTGTCTAGCCAGTTGTCTTTCACACATACAGGCTTCCACGTTTCATGAACGTGCCTGCCACGACCAACTAACCTCCAGAGACATTTAGACCAGAAGCACCTAATTGTAGGAAACTCATAGTTTAATCACATCACCGTAAGACCATAGTAATCTATGATCCTACAAGAGAGAACAGAGTTTTTTCTCCAAAACTTGGAACTGCTGAGTAACAGGGAATTTAAGTTAAATCATATCACATGAGCAAGTGCAACAACAAAAAACCAAGAATTGTTATTTGAAATTTCAGTTCAAAATTTGTCAACCATGTTCAACAACTGACATCGTAGAATAAAGAGGTGTTGCCACCTAAAAATTGGAAGAGTACAGACTTTCTTGACTTGCAGAAACTATATATATATGAAGTTAAAATTCCGTAGAGTCGGATATGTACATGCTGAATGGATGGAGAAAGTCTGACAAACGTCTTGCAACAACCTCCAGAAAAATAGGCCACGTAACAGCAGCTTCCCTGACTTGATTCTCGTTTGGCCTCAAATTATCTCCATAGAGAACCCACTTTTAAACTCCTTACCCTAATAACCATGAAAATCATAAATTTTGCACCAGTGTCAATCATGCTGCTATCCAAGATGGATAGTGCTGCAATCATGTAGACTTGGAAATACCCAGTCCAGAGGTCGTGTCGAGTATTGATTGCTTCAGTTAATCTAATACCCTTTTGCACGAACAACTTATAATTTGCCTGAGGTTTAAACAGCACTGCGCATAGTTTCAAATTCATTGAGCATCAAAGGAAATTGGAATTTCAAATCTCATATGCAGGAGATTGTGCAAGAGGATCCTCTGCAGAAGGCAGCGGTTGAGCACAAACAACATCCACAATTTCCCTATCTGTTTTTCTACAATCACTAAATGTACAAGCATTACCATTATTTGCATCAGCCAAATCGAATGCAGCCTTAGCTTCCACCTCTTCTGCGTTATGACTTGCATCCTTGCAACATAATCTGGAAAAGTCATCCTTTGATTGAGTATCAACAGTTGAAATTTCATCTTCGTCACCATCATATTGATTTTTTCCAGCCTGAGCATCATCAACAACTCCCCTTTCACAAGCCACGACATTTTTTACAGAACAAGGCATGTTTTGTTTGTTTCCGTCTGATTTATCATTGTCGCACTCAGATAATCCATCATGGGATTCAATACTAGCACATCTCATACCCTCAGGTGCAACTGCCTTTTTAAGTTCACGAGAAGCATCTAAGATGTTATTCATTAACAAGCTACCACCTAAAGAAAGTGCTCCAGAATGTGCTTCAGTATTTACAGTAGTCGCATCACCTTGAAAACAAGACTCAGTATTGTTTAGACCGGTAGATTCAGCACCTGCCTTGTTAGTCATTCGTTGATTGCCATTACTTCCATCAGGGTCAGGCAATTTTTTCATGTCTAGCGAAGATTCATCTAGCTTAACACTTGATTCAATATCTGAACCTTTATCATCTTCAAGTGACACTGAGCTTCTAACTCCATGAGATGCATCTAAAAATTTACTCATCATAGAGGCATCATTTGAGGGATTATCTCGACATTGGGAATCAGAATTAGCAGTAGCTACATCATCTGTCTCACTGTCACGCTCTGAACCACCATTACTACACTTGAGTTCAGGTCCACTGGAGGAGCCAATATCAGATTTACTTGCCACCTCTGGAACACAATGTTTACTGCCATCAGATTCTACTTTTCTTACACCTGCCGAAAAAATTGTAAATTCAATTAAAAATATTTTAAAGGATATACGTGCACAATGTGTATTGCCATCATATTCCACATTTCTTACAACAGCTGAAAAATCGTCAAGTTTATTAAAAAAATTTAAAGAATAAGTGCAAAATTAAAGTCAAATTCAAAGCCAACAAAACGCATTGGGTTAAAACCTTTGCTAGTCTTTAAGTTTCTGGCAAATTTTTCTTGCCCCAAAAGCTGCTTCTGCAACATATCTATACCAGGGAACACCAGCATATTAATAGACTTCAACTCGTGCTTAAGAGACTCATCCAGAGTAGTGAAACCAAAAACTTCCGTCCAAGTTTTTGTAAGCTCAGAAATTGCAGGGATGATCAACTTCTCAACTTTTATAGAGCAAAGTGCCTAACCAGACGAGGAAGTGTCAATAATATAGTAGAAAAAGTATCCAACTTGAAGCAGATATAACTTTGGACCTACATATTAGTAACTTCCACATGCAAAAATGTTTAGTTCCTATTCCTCACCATTTCCAGGGCGTAAAAAAGTCGACGGCACATTCCTTGGCGCCTATATGTATGGCGAGTTCCAATAAATGGCATTTCTGCCAACCGGGTGCCATGAAACCTGGAAAATCATGGGCAGAAAAGATCAAAATCACCAGAATGGACCTACTAGGAAAATTCTAACTGCACTGCAAGTAGGTGGGGTGATCATATCTAGTAGATAGAAGAAAAGAAAACACAAAGTTAACCCAAAGGACTCATGCAAGTAAAGAATTTCCACGGTTCAAAATGTGCAAGTCTTCTGTGTGACTCTGTCTCATTGCAATGTGAAAGAACTACATTTCCAGGCATTGAAGGAACCCTAGGCTTATAATTAACAACAAAAATTGACATATATTGAGAGTTTCATATAGTCCATTTATTAACTAAAGCTCAATAACTGTTTCTTTCAACAGCCAAATTGTTGCAGTTTAAAAGTAAATAAGTGACTAAAAATCCAATACCTGATGGATGCCGCAGAAATTATTTCGTCACCCTTTTCTAAGATCGCGGTATAGAAGCCAGAGTAGTTAAGCCTGTTGAAGTTTGACCTGAAAAGATGAAAATATCAACATTAACAGAAGACATAGCAGAAAAATTCGACTCATACAACAAAATGCACCAAGTCAGAAATTTGGAAATCAAATTAACAAACCCTGACCACTTCTTCGGAATGAAATTATGTTGAAAGCATATAAAAGAAGTAAAGTTTGGTTTAAAATAAGGAATGAAATAAAAATTTCTTTCCAGTAACCATATCCATAAAAGTATAACATGGCAACAGCCAGATAACTCCATTTAAGAACAGATTGAAAATTGGGTACACGAATCTATCTCAAGAATGAATGGATGCACAAAAAGTATAAGTTTAACATTGTTAATCTCAATTTGCAAATTGCAAAGCATGAAACATTAAAAGAAATAAGTGGAATGGCCTAATCCCCAATTGGGTTTCAGCCCATATTTTTATAATAGAAGAAAAATACATGTTATCAGTAACATCCAATATAGTACTCATTAACATTCCTACAGAGTAATAAGAATGCTAACTTCCTATATAGGAGATATAACAATACTAACCCTTGAAAACAATGTTTAGAAAATGTATTGTTCTAAGTTCACAGTAAGGACCTAAACACATTTGATTGATCTATAATAGCACCTGTAAGGCTATAATGCATGTTACTGATGCTATTCTAAAGGTCCAGATCAATTTCTAACAAATGTGTATGCAATCACAAAATAGCAGAATACTTACCCAGTGTTATAAAGAACATTGTGTATAAGATTGATTCCACTCCTCCTGTCCACAATCGGCAAAAAGCATTCATCCATAACAGACAAAGCAACAGCAAGCTTTGAATTGCACTCTACCCTCTGAGGAAGTCCTGGCAGAGATTCATCCAATTCTGAATCTGTTCTATGAATAAGAGACCATGAAAATCCTGCTTCAAGTTCATGTTTGACACCGAGATACCTCTGCAATTGCTCAAAGAGCTATAAAGCAGAAATGTATAGGTCAACACGATTACTCATAACTTGGTAATCAAATCAAAGGGACAGAAGGACGGAATAACAAATTCCACTTAAACTCAGATAGCGCCATAACTGTACAGAATGTTGAACTCAATCAAGCCAGGTATATTTAATGATGATGGAGTGTGAATATCAGAAGTTAAAAATAGAAATGATTTATGCAGAACTGAAAGTTGATAAAAGGAGAACTAAAAGTTGAAAGATTTATAATGTTAGTTACCAATAAGCAATGTGATCGCAGTTATCACATAAACATGAATAGTGAACCACAAATATTGAAAACATGTAGGGGTAATTTACTTTCCAAAAACCTTTATATATCATAGTCAATTAAATATCCCACAAAATAGAAAGAAAATTGGATGCATTAAACTCATAGAATCCTAAAGAAAACTAGTATACCTCTCGGCATTTCTTGCCACAAAAACTATCGGCCTCAAGAGACAAGGCATCCATCTCCTCCACGCATGACTTGTGATCTATGGGGAAGAGAAAATTTTCATTTTCAATCAGAATATCTAACAAGGACAGAATGGAATTCGATTAGATGAAATTGGAAAGACATAGAAGATACATGTTTTTGCACACATCACACACGTAAGTAGCAGTGAACAGGCCGACTCATCTCCCTGAATAATATTCTCACTGGCTACCCCACAAAATTTGCAAGTACAATTTGGGCAATGCCAGTCACCTGGGGGAAGCATCTGCAATGGAACAAAACAGTGAGTTCCTAAAGGATGTCCTGGGAATAAAACACAACTACTTAACTACAAGATAGCTTAAAAGTAAGTTGGTCTATTTAACTCGAGTCCTTGCCTTTATGAAACAGTATCAAGCCAAGAAGAATGGACCTGAAAACGTTAAGAATGTTTCCTCTTATCTAAACACTTCATATGGGATAACAAGCTTCACAAGTCATCACGGGATAACAAGCTTCATAGCATCTACAAAGTCTCAACATTCTTCTAGCCAAAAGCATCTCAAACTTAGTTTTTGAGATCCAAAAATAAAATAAACTGCATGGTTTGCAGGTCATTACCCTCAACAGTAACCTCAATTCCATGCTTAGCCCAAGTACACTGTTGTTGGGCAAGCATATGAATCTCAAACAAAGTTCCAACTTCAGTTCAACTAGAGAAGTAAACTCATGGTAGTCTCTAATCTCCATTGCAGAAGACTAATCTACTCACTAACCAAAGAATCCACATGCATTTTCAGTATGTCTTTCTTTTAGTATAAGAAGATTGTTAACGTTATTGAAATTATATATGCAAAAATATCTTTCAAATACCTACTTAGGTTAGAAGAGAACAACAAATGATACAAAAAGGAAAGATACAAATTTAAGATATTCACATATTGAACTTCTATGAATCAGTACAGAGCATAGCTAGAATTAATTCAAGCAAGCAGCTAGGATGAACGGACGATAAACATAAAGCAACAAATAAAGATAAAAATACATACCTTTATCTCCAGGCAGGTCTGATGAAACGTTGATGGACAACCATCACAGCAGATCAGGTCCCCGCCATCCCCACAGAGGCCACAGGTATCATCATTTGGGTCATCACCATCAATGTCGACAGAGTGAAAACTGATGCGCTCAATAGAGTCCTGTCTATTCCATGCATCAATCTGACACTCCAGGAGGGAATTGCCAGAATCAAGATATATATTTTGGAATGGCTGGCGTAATTTACTCCCAGCATGGATCTCAAACTTTGAAACAGTGAGAATTTTACTACAGCAGCCACAGTGAATACCATCTTTTGTAATCCAGCCTTCTAGCATTACTTTGGTCCGTCTACGATTCATATACCTCACCTTTTGGCTTGGTTGCACAGTTCCAGAGTCAATTAGCCAGGCCAGCAGTGTCAGTTTTCCAGTATGTGGAACAAAACCATCACTCTCAGTATTTAGTCCCTGATTAGAATTTCGAACCAACAATGTGCACCTACCAAGTTTTCTACTTTTCCTACCTTGAGCGATGGATCCAGAGGATGGCTCTTCATTGTTATCATGCAAATTATGAACCGAACTTGGAACTTTTGCATTTAAACTGACATAACTGTTACCGTTTACTCTGCCTTTCATTGACTTATTACTCTGCTTTATGAAAGAGCTTAGTTTCTCTTCATGGCTATCACTATTCATGCTCTCCTCATCATGTTTTATGCTTGAAGACTTTTTCAGAATCTCATTCTCACTGTCCTCTCTCTGCTTCTTTTTCATTTCTTTTTCAATCTTCTTGCGAGTCTTCCTTGTCAATTGGCTAAGCACCTCATCTGACAATGGCATAAATGGAGAAGTATCAGTTCTCGGTTTTACCTCGTCTTCATCATCATTTAATTGCTTCAGAAGGGCATCATATGCCTTGATGATGGACCAATAAGCGGTTCCACCAGGGTTAATGTAGACCGCATCAAGGTAGTCTCTGTTCCTTCTAGGCCTGTAGTCTATTGTCCAACCCGCATCCAGAAGCATACCCCTTATACGCTCCCGCAGCTTTTGCTTTTCTGTACCAGTACTACGCTTAACTTTCCCTTCTCTAACTTTAACTGGTGGGACCTGATTGGATGGCGTTTTCACACCTCCACTACTCATCCCTTTCATGGATTTCCGAGCTTTCACATTTTTCAGTCCATGCTTCAATGATGAATCACTTCCATCAGAATCCTGGTCATGGCCTTTGTTTTTCTTAATAGATGATGGTGATTTCACAGAATGACGAACTTCCATAGCTGTTCGTCCCAACTTCAGCGATGTATCACTGTCTTCTGTATCCTGGTCGCTAAATTTATGATGTTTCAATAATGATGATTTCATTGATTTACTTGGCTTCCTCTCTGTTCCAACAAATCCACCAAATTTCTCAACACGTTTGGGCTCAGAGTAAAATGAAGGATGGGGCAGAACATTCTTCTTGACAGTATCTTCTATCCTTAACCCCTTCCTGTTTTCTTCATCCTCCAAGTGATCATAACTTCTCAAAGAGCCACCAACCTTCTTCTTCTTGTTCACCATTACCTTTAAGACACCATTTTTCCCCTGAACTCTAATGGGTTCGTCAGAATCATAGTTATTATATGATATCGGATGTCTAGATACTCCTCTGCCATTACGATCTCCTCGACTTAACCCACTTTCCCTCTCAAAATGAGCACTTTTTCTCCTATCAGCAATGCCGTGTCTACTTGATCCTGTCTCATATTCCTCCCCAATGCTATTTCTTCCCACCATCATAGTCCCAAAAAACATCCCTTTCTCCAAACTCCCTCCATCAAACCGTTTCCTCCTCACCATCTCCCCATCACCCGCTTCATATTCATTAAAGTCAAACACATCCAACCTGTTCCTCTTTCTCTCACTCAAATCCTCCCCATTCCTCCCAATGAAACCACCCTCATTTCGTCTCGGAACACCCCCCTTGTTCCTCTTCCGATCAACACCACTTTCTTCAATGCCACGCTTATAATCATTCAACCCATTACAGACCCTTATTGTCTCCGACCCCAGGCTTCTCCTAGGCGGCATCAATAGTTCATCGCTCGACCCCGAATCACTAAAATCCATTCTAGCTCGCTTCTTCTCCTTCTTCCCCTCAAAAACCTTACGTCCACCTGAAGACCCAACAACATTACCACCGCCCTTCTTTCTCACAATCAGACAACCAGAGGAGTTCTTATTCTTCACAACAAACCCTGATGCCTCCCCAGATCTCCTCCCTTCTTCCATATCCAACCAAAACTCAACACCCAAAACCCTAATTTTCCAAACTCATCCCACAATTGAGCTAAAGAACCAATACAACACAATCCCAAAGCCTCAAATCTATCGCAAAACCAAACCCATCACATCAAAACCCACTAGATCTAAAGCTATTATCACATAAATGCCCCACAAGAACCAATAAGTCACACGAGGATACCTTGCTGCCTTCCGGTCACATCGAATTAAAGTCCCTCCGACGCCGATTGGTGACGCAACTTCCCGGTGAATGAAAGCAAGATACAGAAAGAGAGAGAAAGATTTAGAAAGAAGAGGAGCGAGACAGATGGAGAAAGAGAGAGAGACTACAAGTACTTGTATTAAAATAGCTTCCAATGAGCCATTAGGACTCTTCTTCTCTGTAACAATTTCTTTTTTTTTTCTATATTTTTCTTTCATGCCCCTTTTCCTTTTTTTCTTTTTAATTTTTTCCCTCCGAATCTGGTTCTTGAAGATCGAAACGTCACCGCTGTGATCTTCCCACGTGGACTAGGACCCATCAACAAAGTGGGTCATCTCTTACGTGGCATCTCTCGGTTTTGATGATGCACTGTTAGGGATTAACGACGGAGCGTGAAGTTTAATTGCGGTAAGTGGCGAGTGAACGGATGGATACGACAGTATCTTAGGAAGAGTTTCGAGTGACAACTGTTGGCGGGGTTCTGTTCCCTGCAACGAGGTCAAGCCGGTTTAGTAAATACTAGGTTGTTTTCTTTTCTTTTCTTTTTTCCGTTGGAATTACCTATTGCAACTAACTTGCTTGTTTCCCTACAAGTTGCTGGTAATTAAATTAAGGGTAAAAAAACAAAAATTCTTAAGAAATCTTTTTTAAAAACTATTTTTAAAATTTTTGAAAAAATCTTTCTAATTTTTCAATTTTTTAGAAAAAAATCTTTTTGTTAAAGTTCGAATAAAAAATAATGACAAAACACATAAACATTAAATATGGACTAATTGCTTTAAAAAAAATGTGGACTAATCAAATATTATTTATATAACGACTCAACTTGACTCTTAAAATTAAACCAAATTAATTAAATAAGACTCAAATTAATAATTTATTATAATTATTTTAAATTATTAATTTAAATTATATTTAATTAATACAAATATAGTTTAAAAGTGGAGTTGAGTTAACTTATTATATTAGTAACATTTATTTTGTTCATGTCTGATATTTATACTGTGTGTATTTCTTCATTATTTTTTAACTGATATTTCAAAGATGAGTTTCTTTAAAAAAAAATTGAAATTTTCAAGAATTTTAAACAGAAGATTAAAAAAAATCTTAACCTACAATGGTTGTTTATATCTTTTATCCTTAAATTAATCATATGGTTTTTATTTTCCTTGTATAAATCATTAAGCATTTCATGCTAGAAAATAGTAATATCATCATCATAATTGAAATACTACCACCTTTTGTTTGCCTTAAGCATGGCAAATACCTTGCACAACTGTCATATTTGTCAATGATGTTTTTCATTAGAAAGGAAGTAATTCCATTAATAAATTACATCAACTTAAAATTAGGTAATACCTAGAATTTATACCCAATTTAAATTCAAAATTTTTAAATTTTAAATATAAACTCAATTGAATTTTTAAATATAACTTTAACATTTTTATTCATTTTATAAATTACATATAATTTTTAAATTTTTAATTTAGATCAAACGGACTTCAATTTACTGATAATTATAAATAATTATATGTAAATTATAATTAATTTACATATAATTATAATTATTGGTAGAATGAGGTCACTTAACATGTTTACATGTTGATATCAATCAATGTCTACAAAATAACCTTTTAATACAGGCACAATGTTCATAAGCTCCAGTAGCTATCAACCCAGTCAGGCACCAGTCACGTGATTTAGCACTTTCTGGTAGAGCAGACAATACCATAGCATCTGTCACGGTTTAGAACCCTACTTTGTCCTTACAAAAATTTTATTTTGCTCATTTTCTCTCAGCTAGACCACGACGAGGAATCTTATTATCAAACATGGAAAGGTAGTAATGAACATGTTGAAGAAAAGGAGATGAATGGTAGTGAATGTTTAACTTCAGTATCACAATAGTTAATACCAGAAACAAAATCTGCAATTACTGTGATTGTTCCTCGCAACTGCTAAAAGATTCCAAACATAACAAGGCCGGCTAAAGATTATAATCCCTGAAAAGACTTTGCTGAAGACTGAAGCGTTTGATTGGTGAAAACGATTTAAAGAAAAGACAGCAACACACTCTAAAAGTGCTACTGCAAGAGATTAAATGGCTCCCTTTAGATCTCACTTCTTCTTCCCTGCCTTGGCAGCATCTCCAGCCTTGGTCTGCACATTGACAACCAAATTTGTTGGATACAGATAGGGAGATTCATATCAACAAGAATGGAATTGCATATTTGAAGAAAAAGATATGGGCTCTATTACCTTTTTCACACCACGAATCTTCTTGGCTCTGTTTTTCCTTTCCTTCATCTGCTTTCTTGACTTCTCTACCTTGGTGTCTAGGCCATTCTATCAATAAAAACAAGCACCAATTCAGCTTATTGGTCAAACACATTGACGCATATGAGCAAAATGTTATGATACAGACAAAGAGGTGCATCGATGCAAGCTACAGTTATGAGAAAAAAATGCATATAACACCATAGTCGTAAGCAGTTAGCATACATCAAAAACCTAAGGTGCTGAATGGTCAAAACAGGGAGGAAAAAAAAAAGGAAACAAATGTATTTTTGCCCCCAAAAATACAAGCTATGAACCAATATCAAAGAAGTGTCATCCACTTGTAAAATTTTTATGATCCTCTGTATGGAGTGTATGGTACCCACAGTGAAAGAGCCATGGATTGTGATCTTAAATCACCATTATCTACCTTAGAATAAACCCGAAAGAGATAAGAAATGTCCAAGTTTTGGACACTAACTATATACACTCCGATAAAACGATTTGAAAGACAAGTAGATGGTACCTAAACCAGTATTAAAATGTATGTTTTTGGAATTAATAAACAATACAAAGCACATAAAAGAAAGTCTTATACATATTGGAAAAGCTACTCATACCATCACAAAAACATAAGTATATCCCCATTACCAAATTGAATAGCATCAAGACTAATGACAATGTTAGAAATAGCAAACTAGTAATCCACTTCCCCAAACTAAGGTTTTCCAAAATCTAACCGAAGCTCATCAACCCTGCTACATTATTTCATGCCGTCACCCACATCAGGAGACAGAAAAGCCCAATCAAAGCACTATAAGAACATATAATCATAACCCCCTTGTAAAACATAATCCACTAAGCAAGCTAAATAAGAAAAATATTTAGGCTATATAATTAAAAAGAAAGTACTACATATTAAATGTTTAAGTTAAATAAAGACCTATGAAAACAAAGGACCTCTTTATGAGATATTCTTTCCCTGCATCCTAATACGCCAAAGTTTTCCGTTGAAGAACCGACCTCAGTAAGTTATCCTAACGTTCTCAAGATATGAATGAATACCATATGAACAAACTAATCAACCTAAGATCCAGATCCTCTAGCCCTTGCATGTTACTCATAAAAAAACATCAATAGCAACATCCACACTGACATAAACAAAACAAGGATACCAGCCTTGCCCTTGTTAATCTCGGGTACTGTCCAGTACAGCTTAAACAGCCTTATCTAAACATCTAGAATCTAGCAGCAAAGTGGCTAAACACTAATTTTCAATTAATTGTAAGCCTAAAACCATGAAAGAATACCGCGTACAAAAGCATAAACGCGTATATTTCATGCACAAAAGCAACAACTGTAAGGAGAAGTAGCAATAAAGTACCCGAATGAGCCTGTACTTTGGCTCATACTTCTTTGCGCTCTCCACAGAGTCGTAAATCAGGCCAAAGCCAGTTGATTTCCCACCTCCAAAATGAGTGCGGAACTTGAACACAAAAATGGAGTTAGGGTCCTTCACGTCATACAAGTTTGCAAGCTTCTCCTTTAGCTCAGCCTTCATAACCAAGCCAGTATTGTATGGTGAGCAGTATAATCAAATAAAACATAAACAAACAAAAACACAAACTGACAGAGAAATCATACCTTCGAGACATTGGCACGCCCTGGATGGAGCACGTCAATAACCTGCCTCACAAAAAAAATAGAGTTCCGTTAAAAAAGCTAACAAAGTCCCAATTTTTTTACCCTCCCATGACTGATAATTTTCCCCGAACATTCTCCAGGAACACAATCGTACACAAACTGCAATGACCACGTCAAAAATAATACAAAGAAAAACAGAAGACTAAAAGAATGAGAGAGAACCCACAAATTGTTTCCTTGAGAGAAGTCTGTTAGTCATGAACTTCCTCGTCCTGATCGTCACAGCCTTGTCCGCCATGGTTACTGCTCGAACACAATGGTACAAACTCAGGGATTACTATTCTCACAAATGCATAATTTAATGGAATTAGAACTCAGATGATCAATAAGTATTACTTGAGATTGGCAGTATATCGCTTATTTCCACTCGCCGCCGATTGGAATAGAGTGAGGCTGCGCTTTAGACAGATGAGTGAAAAACCCGGGTATTTTAGGGTTTGTTGGGACGGGATAATAAATTGAGGGGTGTTTGGCTGTGGAGAATGTCGTGCTCCAGTCTGGAGTAAGATGGCCCTTCTCTATATCCAAATTTCGGTCGGGCCGAGCCGGGCCAGCCAAGGCCTGAATTAATATCTAATATCTTCATTTTCGCTTATTAATTAGGAGTTTTAGCTTCATCCTCAAAAAGTTTTTTAAAAATAATATTTTAAAATTAACCCGATTTTTTGTTTTAATTATATTTTTATATTTATTTTACTTCAATATAACTTTTTATATGTTAATATTGAGTTTTTTATTTCTTTTTTAAACTGCTACCAATTTGATTTTTTTGAGTACAAATACCAAATTGATTTGAATGATATAAAAAATATTTTTAATTATTAAATATACAAATATTTATATAATTAAAAATATAGTACACAACAAAAATAAATTTATTATAAATTCATACTGTTTATATATTAAATATTAAATATTTCAAAAAAACAATAATAACATCACTAATAATTAATTGAAATTTTCATTAATATAAATATCTCATGTTTCTTACAATTTTTATCTCATATTTTAAAATTCTTGCAAACTATATTGGAGTAATATCATACACTTATTCGAAATTCATAGCTTTGTTTCACCTTTTGCAATAAATTTTTTATTTTGACATAAATTTTAAATAAATTATCCCCTTATCTATTTATATTAATTTATATCTTAATTAAAATGTATATAAAATAATAAATTTTTATTGAACATATTAAAAAGAATAAAGTGTTTTTATAAAAAAATTAATTTCAAAAACATTAAAAATTATCTTTGAATGAAAATAAAAATGCTTAGATTTAAATAATGGGATATCTTTTTCTTGATATATATTAATGTAATCAAAATCAATGAAGTAAGTTAGTGAACAAGCCTCCCCGTTTTGTGAGAATTTGGAAATAGTCGTAATGTACATAACTTTTTATTTGTATTTTTATAAAGAGATTATTTCCGTAATTTAAATTTGTGATCATAAAACGACCTCATGGTCACAAATGAGCAATTTTTCTAAGACTCATTTTTGAAATAAAATTTTATTTTTATAGTTTCTTTAATTTTTAATATCATTTAAAAGAAGGTTTTTTTGTAGTTTATTAACCTGATTTACTATTAAAATCCTATTAGGTATTAAAAAAATAGTTACAAAAGCATCCAATTCCAGATTGTGCTTGTGTATGAAGGAAGGAAAAGGGAATGCATAGGTGCAAGAACCTCTCTGCGTCACACCCCCAAGTCCATAACTCTTTAATTCTCCTTCCATCTTCACATGTGAACTTTATACTGTGAGTAGAGTTTAATACTGTGCTGACTGAACTAGGTCGAGACGTTTTGGAGCAAGTAAGCCCATCCCTTTTTGTAATTCCTTTTATAAGAGAACAGTCCTTCAGCCATTGGGGGAGTCTGAGGAAATCCCGTGAGACAGTAATTTACACTCCCGAAGTTGACGATACAAGCTCTAAAAGGATAAGTTCTATATATCTCCTTGAAAAGCTAATCTTTCATGGCATCTTTTATCATATCAGCAATAACAATATGCCAATAACATGGACTCAGGCCGAAACCGTTCAAAGTTTAAACGTCTAAGGCATCAAGTGGAAGGGAAGTTGCTCTGCTAAGAGAATGTGGAAGCATAGCTCCTACGTAGAAGGTCTTGGCTGTGGCAACATGCTCTGGACTGTATGCCTCATAGCTTTGGGGCGTCTGGTTTGCAAATTTGTTGTGTCTCTTATCATCATGTGCAGAGAAATGTAAATTGGAATGCTTTCTGTTTGGAGAATGAAAGGAATCTCCATTTCTTTCCCTCGTTACTCTTGGCAAGTTCGGAGGGACAGCAGCAAGATTTTGTCTTTTCTTCTCTCTTTTATCAGACTTGGGGTTCAAGCTCAAGTATCTAAGTTTGACTCCCAGTTGTTGGTGTCTAAGCTCCTGTAACTGTATCTGATACTTTGCCTTAAGCCATCTGAGTTCTTGCCGAATTTCGTTCTCATAATCTTCATGTAGAGTACTGGATTCTGATTGGTCTGATGAGGCGGAGTTTCTTTCATCGGATTCACCAGGATTGTTCATATTTTTTATGACGTTTCCTTCTTCAATGGTAGACTGATTCATCCTGTCATGTTCTACAACACACAAGATCTCTCTTGTGTGATGTGAACTTGACTCTGGTGCTTCTCGCTGAGCCCATATATCAGTGTAACACACATCATTGAATTGCTCAGATGAAATCGGTGCATTCTCTGCATCAATACATCGTTGTGGCCCTCCAACTTGGTACGTTACCTCCTCGAATCGACCATGAATAGCAGTACATCCATTTTCAGAACACTGAAGAACTTGCAGGTTTCTGAAGCCTGAACCATTAGAAGATAAATGATCCAGTACGTAACCATGTGGACATTGTGGACTTTCCTCTGCAAGGCCAAGGATTCCCCTCTTCCATTCTGGTACCAAGGTAGCAATCTCGCCATCTATCATTTCTGCTATCTTCAAAACATCTTGGTCAATAATGTCAAGCTCTGCAACCATTTCATTCGCAACACTCAGTGCAGTGTCGGCCTCCACATCAAAAGGGAAGTAAATGTTCCGAATGCGGCCTGCGTAGAGGTATGAACAATGCTCTTCCAATTCAATACCTACTTAAGGACAAGAATGGAAATACAAAGTTAGAATTTTGATTTTTAACTTGCCTTCTTCATCCGCAATCCTGAGCCTTAAGAAGACGCCATCATCTTTCCTTCTACCTTTTATTGCGATGTCAACATTCATTAAATGCTCATCCCCTTGACATGAGAAGAGATCAATCTCACTTGTGTAATGTTCATCAGGATGGTAATAATCCCTTTCATGCTGAAGATAATAATTAGAAAAGTTGATGAAACCATAGTCGTCAGTTTGGAGGAAGGGGTCGTTCAGAAGCTCTCTAGCAGACAGCCTATTGCATACAGTAGCTAGACACTTCTCCACAAATTGCTGCACTTCAGGGTCCTTCACTTTATACAAAGCATCGGGTCTTTTCCCCTACATGAAAAGTTCACAATAGAAAACGGAGACAAAACTTAATCTAAAGATGAAAGAAGAGTTTGAAATGCTTACGGAGACAACTTTCTTGTATATCTGAGCAGCGTGGTTGCATTCACTGTACGGGTATTCGAAGGTAACCATCTCTAATACACACATTCCAAACGAATAAATGTCAACCAGTTCATTATATTCCTCATTATACACCTCTGGAGCCATAAATTCTGGTGTTCCTGGAAAGCAAAACAAAAGGGACTTAAAAACTAACTAGTGAATGATTGAGCGTGTGTCAACTGTCAAAGAATGAAACCAGACACAGAAAGTTTCTGAAAAAGTCCTAGCTTACCAACACAGCGAGCAGCATGGGATTTCTTAAGGATTGCAGCCAGGCCAAGATCACCAATTTTAACTTCTCCTTGATTGCCATTAATGAAAATATTATCACACTTCAGATCTCTGTGAATTATAGGGGGGTCATGACTATGGAGATATACAAGCCCTTTCAAAATCTGCCTACACCAATGTTTCACGGCTCTAATATTCACTCTCCTGTGTTTTAGCCTATACCTGTGTATCAAAAAACCCATTAGCTTCACAAATTTGAATTACCCAGATCAGAAAACTAGAAAACTGAGGAAATAAAAGAACAGGAGTTTAGAACTAGTAATAATGCTTACTGTCTTAGAGTACCAGAGGTGAACATCTCGGTGACAAAGTTAATATTCCTGTTGGCTGTATCAACCCAGGAAGTGTAGAACGTCATGATGTTTTCATGCTTTAAGGTTTTGAGCAGGTGAATTTCACAGTAAAGCCTCTCAAGATCTTCAGGACTCTGCAAGAAATCGTAGAGCTTTACCTGATTCCAAGCTACCTCAATCCCGTCGTACTCGTCAAAGGCTCTATAACTGCAGCAACAACAATTTTCGATAGCAAAAACAAGAAGAAGAGATTAAGAAGAAAACTTTTGACAAGTCTATGCAAGAAATGATAAGGGATAAGCAGGCCATACACCGTCTTTGAAGCTCCTTTGCCCAGAACTTCATTGTACTGCAGAAGAAAAACCAAGCTTGTATATACTTCTTAGAACACAGATTGGGAAACAGATGTGTAAAAACCAAAACAAGTAAAAAATGAGAGCATCTTTATCCAATACTCACCCTTCCATATCTTCCAGTAGGATCAACTTCAACAAACTCAGAGTAATCTTCAAGGGTTGGAAGGCCATTCATTCCTGCTGCTACCTAGCAACAACGTTTAGATGTTCTTGTTACTCTTAATACAAATACAAATAAGAGAAGCGTGAAGAGAGGAAGAAAAAGAGAAAAGAGTTGGTGTTATATTAATATTCTGCCTCGGTGACTCCATCGAAAGGACAAAGAAAGGTGAATTGGCAACTACTCTGACAAGAGACATAGGGGGAAAAAAGGATATCACAAGGTTGCCCACTTAACATCACAACCTGACAAAGCATCCTCTCCTTTTCAGTCATCCCAAAACACTCTCTCTTAGGTCACGAGCTGTAAAAACCAAAGACTGGACACGCTTGCCCAGTCTTCGTTGCTCTTAAACATGGACCAACCAAGTTTCGCATTACCCAGGAATGGCAAAAAGATTGAAAGTTTAGCTTCATGATAATCCAGTGAAGTTGCTTTTCTACTTAATCTGTCCTCCATCGGTGGGCACCCCATGATGCCTTATTTGCTTCTGTTAGTTATATTGTTTGGCGGATGTGGCAATACTTTCTATGCTAATGTTAATTAGGTAATAAATTATATATATAATAAAATTTAAACAAATTTGAAACAAAAGCAAAGAATGAGATTATTATTGTTTGATAATTAAAGTTTAATTAAAGATTTATTAAATAAAAATCAACATATTTATACTAATTTATGAAAATTAGTTAATTTATAAAAATTCTCGGTTAATTAATAAATCAATTAATTTTTAATAATAAGATTTATTAAGATAAACTAACAAATTTAACATTTTTATTATTTTATTATTGGTTGTTTAAATAATATTCATTATATTATAAATATGTTATAAAAGGGAATTAAAAATAATACTAAATATTTACTCTCCTATATTTAATTATCATAAAATAAATAATTATTTGTAATGCCATGTTAATAATTATTTGTTTGTATTTAATAACATATTAGTTAAGTTTACCTAAACATAACTCTATTAATTTTAGGATGTTATTATTACTCTTTTAAAACATTTAAATATATAATTAATATTATAAATAACTACATTAATTTTATTATGTGTGATTCATGCTTTTGACTAACATTATCTCTCTTCTAGGAATACCAACACGTGGATTAAATGACAAAATATAGTTTAAGAGCATCGTTACGTACTTGAGAGGGCACACACGGAAGATATTTTTTATTTTATTAAAATAAAAGATACTTTAAATTGCCATTATTTGTATTGTGTATATATTATTCAATTAACACGTACGTTAAATGTTAGAGTATCCGGACTAAATATGAAATTGTTAAAGAATTTATAAATGATCTAAATTATTAATTTTAGTCATTTTAACAATAATTGACTCAAATCTAATTATTATTAGTGGACTCTACACTCTGTTTATATTAAAATTTCTAATATGGTATCAGAACAGGTTTGATCCAGATTATTAATTTTTTGATTATCTGTCTGGATGTTCAGTCCCGGCGGCCTGATCCGATTACCATTGCTTTTATTTTAAGTGACTACTAGATATTCAGTTTCTTTTACACTTCAGGGAGAGTATTAGAGTATTCCGTATTGACTAAAGCATAAAAATATTAAAGAGTTTATATGTGATAAAGATCAACTATCCAAATGACTAGATGTAGTCATTTTGACAATGATTGATCTAAGCCCGATTATTATTAGTAGATTATAGTCATTTTGACAATAGTTAACCTAAATCTAATTATTATTAGTAGACTCTACACTCTGCCCATATAAAAAAATCTAACATTAAAACGTATATTTTGTCTCTTTTTGGTCCATATAATGACAATTTAAATTGCTAACTCTTTCAAACTTTCAATTAAAGATAATAATGGATTAAACGCATATATGACAATTTTTGTTAAGAAAGAGATTAGAAAACATATCTTAGTTACGTCTCCCTTGTAAGTTATAAAACTAGACAGAATATACCCACCAAAAAAAAACTAGGCAGAATATTTTTGATGAAATATCCAAAAATTGTATTGGCAATGGGTTCGAGTTTGGGCCCAATTCGACATTTAATCAGCCCAAAGCTTCATGTTTAAGTGTGAGTTAGATTAATTTTATAAAAAATTAAAAATAATGTCTTTTATATAAAACTTATGGACTTACGGTCCAGTCAAGCTTCTAACACGAGTCTAAGTTCAGTTTGAAATCCCAATTTAAAAAAAAAAATTGTTCAGGCTCTATCCAAGTCCAGTCAACTAAAGTTGGATCGATTAATTTTATATTTTTAATGTTAAAAATTAAAAATAATGTCTTTTATATAAAATTTATGAACTTCCAATCAGTCAAACTTCTAACACGTCTCTAAATTCAGTTTAAAATCCTAATTTTGTTGGGGTGTAAGTGAGCCTTATTTTTGCCATCTTTACAAAAGAATATGTTTGAAATTCGAAGTATAATTGATTTCTAAGCGGTTGGATGCAGAGAGAAAAATGATGAAGTAATAGCATGTCATGTTTTAGGACATTTTTCTCACAACTCATTTTCCAATTAAGGGCATCTTTAGAGATGTTAATAGGCCCGACTTCAAGCTATGGTGGCCCGTGGCTCGTCTGACTTTGGCCCGTGAGCCAATCAACTTGAATCAAAATCAGGCTAGATCGGGACTTTTTTAACATCCCTAAGCGTCTTGATGTTTTGTGAACAGGGATGTCAATGGAACAAAATGGACCGGTTTGCTTATGGGTCTAACGCTTGAGCCTAAGTTCCTCTTAATTGTATCAATCTAAAGTTAACGAGTTAGGTCTAGGTTGACGAAACCTTGAGTCTAATTTTTCCAGCAAGTAATGACAAAATAACGTCATTTTGACGTCTTAATTTAGAAAAAATAATTTCGAACTCAATTCAAATATTCAAGTTAAGAGAACAATATATTGATAGAATTAATTAAATCAATCTTAAATTATTTTGGATCGTTAAATTCGAATTATTTTTTTAAGACTAATATTTGATTAATTCAAAGTTTTATCCAATGTTTTGATAAGAGATTAAAATATTAAAAGGTTTAATAGGTATTAGCCGTCATAAAATTGATTAAAGGTTGAATAAATTAAAGAATTTGAAATATAATTTAAAAAGATTATCCTTACCAATATAAGAATTTGAAGTTTAATTAAAAAAAGATTATTAAAATAAAATTAATTGATTTATTTTAGTTTATAATAATTTATTAATCTATAAAAATTAATTGATTAATTAATAAATTTATTAGTTTTTAACAATAAAGTTTATTAGCATAAATGCAACTGAAAAGAAAAAAACTGAATCGAAAAATTAGATTTCAAAATTTTTACTATTGAATTAGCCAAATCAATTAAGCTTTTTAATTATCGGATTTATCAATTAATTCCTGACAAAATTCAAGTTGGCCATGTGAATTTAGCGGCGAATTGGAGGATAACTTGTGCATTTGGTAGAAGTTACTAAAAATGAAGTGTGGTATTGGTACTTTGATATGGCTGATGGTCAAGCCAACACCCAATTTCCTTTCTTTTTAATCTATGTATCGACTATTCTTGCAAGGTTAATAATATACTCCTTGTTATGATATATCAGTAAAATTTATAGCATGTATCGAACCTCTTCGCCTACTGAAGGTGGAGGGCTCCCACTTGAATTTATTCGTTTTGAAGGCATTTTTGGCTTTCAATTTGCCATCATCGCTACAAAACGCCTATACAAGTTAAAGGAATCATTGGTCTTGATACAATATAGGCATGCAAATGTTCTCAAAAAGCTAACTTAAACAGACCAAGTACACTTCCATGGAGTTTCAATACCGATCCCGTGGAATGGAAGTCTGGTGGAATTGGAGAACAGAGTTAATAGGCTACTTGGTATAGAGATTGGCTACCAGAAAACTTGTGCAAGACTTTTTAAATCGTGAGGGTTGTGACATCAATTCAGTAGTTTTCTTAAGTCTACTTCTGGTGGATGTGAAAGCAAGAATCCTCCAACTGATGAAACTGACAAACCAACTATAGGAAGCCAACTACATGAGCAATACAACTACCCTTTACCCAATACTTCTTATTTTGTGTATCATTAATAATAAACACGTCTCCATTTTTGGAGTAAAGGTAGCAACTTTCCCGTGGAAGCCATATCTGTGTAGAGAGAAAATGAAAGATAGAATCCCAAGTAAAACTTTAAGAGTGAAACAAGTGGTTTTCTAATATGATATTAAAACTCAATGACAAGAAACTGAAGAAGCAAACCAAGAAACCAAAAACCCTTCAACAAGAGTATAAAACATCATAAATATATTATGTACATGACTGGATTCCTCCCAGTTCTGTGAACTATCTGCAACTTTTTGGACACTTCATTGTTTCGATGGCAAGGAAGGTGAATGTGACTCCACTAGTATTGACCATAGCACATGCACATCTTCATAAGGGCAGGACTTGACATCATCGTACAGAATGTATATCCCTCTTCCTGATAGAACAGAAGAGAAAGCAAACAGTAGTTAAGTATCGTAACAGCAGTAATTGTGAATCAAATCTTACTCATCCAACATAATTTAGAAGAATTAAGAGTAGAACTCGGAAGAAAGATTCACAATTGACAGAGAACATAATATACTCTGAAAATGCAGAAATGGGTGCAGAGTAGATGAAAACATACTCTTCCTTGGGGTTGAATGCAGACGAAACCATAGCTTCTTCAATGGAGAGAAGAGGGATTGCAGCCACCCCATTTGCAGAAGAGGGTGTTGCTCATGTGTGGATAACAGAAACTGGGAGGGAAAAGACAAAGAAACTATGGTTTTGCTTAGACAGTTGGTGTGAAACTTTTAAGGTGATTGTGCAGGCTAAAGAACCATATTTTAATCGTCACATTACCTTGCATTTCAATCATGCAGAAATTTTCATAGTCTGATATTGGTGTAGAGTCATTGTCTAACTCTTTTCTCCCTTGTTGGAGAAGAAGTAATCCCCACCAATCAGTAGTGCTTCATACACTTTCAGCCATAAAACTACATTCATTTCATTCTTTTTCTCTCTGTGACCTTCCCTTGTGACTCAAGCTTCATTCACTTCTGTTAATGGAAAAAAAAAACACACACACACACACACGTGGGGTTTCTTTGCGTTTCAAGAAAACACAAAACCTTCTGATGAGTACTCCGTAAGTATCTTCCCATCGTATCTCCACATGTCCTTTGGGTGCCTTTAAAGTGTAAATGGTGTTATGAGTTTGCTGACCAGAAAGTGAGATCTATCTACAGAAACAAAAAAAAAAAAAAAAGTGTGAAAGAGCTTCTAGTGTATGTGTGTTATAGCGTTTTGTATATGAAATTGATAAGGTTAATCATTTCGTAATCATATTGAATTTTAGGAGTAGCTCTCCTATTGGTGCATTATCAATGAGTCACTTTTTGTGTTTGCTTTGTTGTTTCAGCAATGTTATTGGAGAGAGCACGCGTATCATGCAATCGTAGAATTTTAGACCGACACACGGTACTTTTAACTCTTAAAATATTAAATTTGTCTCAACCACCAACTCGGTGCTAAATAGTTCTGGGCTTAGTCACTTTATGGCAACTATTCAAGTTGGATAGTTTGAGTTTGGTTCAGCTTTTTTTTTTTTCACCTATTTTAAACCTCAATCTAATTTAAAATATTCAGTCTAAACTTGAATTCAATTTATCAAAATATTTAATTCGAACATGATTTCAATTAGGTTTTTATCTCAATCAAGTTTTGTCTGATTCGAGTATAACTATTTATTAATATTGTTTTGTTATATACACAAAATACTGTCATTTTGTGTGAGAAAAAAGCTCCAGTTTTAAGTTAAGATTGAACCATGAAACATAAACTTTGAACCTGACTTGAATATTTATTTAAAAAAGACAAGATTTGAATTTGATCCTAAACTTAAAGAAAAAAAGGAACTCAGACCTTATTTGGTAATCAGCTGATTACATTAGCTATTAACTGATTTTATCAGCAGTTAGCTGATAATTGATCTGACCAACGGATAACATTAGCTATTTATTAAAAATATTTGGTGGAATTAGTTGTTTAACATTAACTGTTTATGTGTAAAATGACTTATAAGAACATGAATTTAAAAAACTTATAAGAACATGAATACTATATCTATTTAAATATTTAACCCTATTAGTATGCTACATTAAACCTTCGTCTTGGTTAAGGTATTCCTCCATAAAAATATTCCATTATAGTTAATAACGGAATATTTTTAAATTTTATTCAATTAACTTTAAGTTATGATATTTCAAGATCTTATTATGAGATTATTGTTTTTAAATACTTATTTTGATTAACTAGGACTAATTCTTAATTTGGATAATGTGTTGTTTCCTTTTGAGCTTTTCAAGCGTCTTTATATTTATTACAAACAATTCAAATATGACAAAATTTTTCTTTTAAAAGCAAGAAGATAAAAAAGTGACCTAGATGTAAGTTTGCGTCGTAAAACAGTCAAAAGTAATAAGGCATAATTGTCATTATCAAAAAGCTTAAGGCAAAATACTGGTAATATAGAGCTTGTTAAAAATCAAATGGTTGAGTTGAATAAGCCAACTCAACGACAAATAACCAAACAAATATATCAATTGTTTAAATATGTCAAACAGCTAATCTCCTACTAGGTGATTTTTGACTGAAAAGCTATCATCCAAATATATCTAAAGCCGAAACTCGTGTTTGAATAAGCTAATATGCAAATAGACTATTTGATAGCTTAAGTAATAAGTATTACCTTTATCACGACCTAAATATGTTTAAAGTCGAAACTCGTGTTTGAATCAGTTAATCCCTGAATTAAGAAACTTCACCGGGCCACTCAGCGAGTGAGTAGCAGATTCATCTTCCATTTATAATATGACCCAAGTTAAATATCAGCCCAATAACTTCACAAAGTACTTAACAATTCGGCCCAAAAGAGCTAAGTCATATTAATCAGGGATAATCAATTCTTAAATGTTCGACTTTTTTAGATTCTTTTAAATTCAGTATTTAAGATTTTAAAATTTTTAATTAAACGAATTTTTTTAAAAAATCTTAACAGCTTAAGAGTCGTTTGGCTCTACTTCTATTTTTCTGTTGTAGTTTTTCAGTTTCAGTTTTCAGTTTTTTATTTCTAATTTTCTTTCAAATAAAAGTATAAGCTTTTTTAGTTGTTAATGTTAATGTAGTTGTATTTTTATAACTGATAAAAATTACATTTTAGATCAAACTTAAAGATAAATTATTTTTCATTAAATAATTTTATTTAATCTCTTATATAATACTTATTAACAAATTATTAATAAAATTATGTTATTTTAATAAAATAAATAATTTAAAACTTAAAATTTTATTTATAGATTAATATTTATTTGAAATATATTTTAATTATTAAATCATTTTTATTTGAATATTTATATATTTAAAATTTAATTATATATAAATTAATTATTAAAATTAAATTAAATTATTCATAATTTTATTGATACTTAATTTTAATTTATTAAATATATAAACATAATGTTGAATTAAATTATTCATAATTTTATTAAAAATTAAATACTTAAATAATATATATTTAAATGATAGTAAATCACATTATAAAAAAACAAAAACAGGAAATAAAAATCACTTTTATGATTTTTATAATTTTTAAAAACTAGAAGAAACTAAAACTAAAAACTAAAATTAAAACTCAAATAAATAAAAATTTTCTGAATTTGAAAATAAAAACAAAAAAATAAAAATAAAAATGGAAACAAATCCCCCCATAATTTAAAACGTTAATGGGGCTGATAAATGGACATTACTATTAAGAGTGTAAGAAGGGAAGAGAAGAATGAAAGAGATAAGCTAAGGTTTGGATTTATCAATTCTTTCATTTAAAGAATTGATACTTATATTTAGCAATAGATGCATCCAAGTAATTAATATTTAATAAATTAAATTACATGCTTAGATAGTCCGTTATAAAATATAACTATAATAACATTTTTGAGAAAAAGGTGATCATAAACTTTATACTTCCCCATAATTAGCATTCACAATTGGTGTTTATAAATATGAAACTTAATATTTACAAATTATGTAATTTTTTTATTCTTTTAATTATGATTTTCACTATAACAAAACACAATTACTTATACCATTGAAATAAATTAAATTTGTAAGCCTCAAATGTAACCTTAAAAGTTTTATTAAATTCAAAATTTAGCCTAATAAAATTTAGATAAAAGGTTTAAACTCTATTTCATTCAAAATTTCGACTAATTAGTTAGAATTTAATTTTATTATATTCAAATCAATTCATTAAATATATAAAATAATATATGTGGCCATATTTCAAATCAAAATTTCCCTCTAAATTTGATTTTCCTTAATTGTAATCTCAATTTAAAATATAATTGAACCTTTTTTTGTTACTTTAAATTTGATATTATTTAATTTTATCTACTTATTTATATAAATTTTATATAAATATGTTAATAAAATTTAATAAAATAGGATAAAAATTGTATGAAGTATCTGGTCTCTTTTAAATCAACTGATTTTCGAAAAAAAAAATAAAGTGCTTGATCACTAACGTCTAATCATTTGATATGATAAACACTTTTTGTCATATCAAATAATCAATTTGATAATCCACTTCAAAACATGTCTAATCATCATTTATTCCTCTACCCTACCCCCTTTTTTTTATCTCCTTTTTCTTTTTCTCTATACCTTTTATTTAAAACTTCAATTAATAGCTTCATAAACAACATGATATGCAACTTTAAATTATTCAAAAAAAAAAGGGGAAGAAATTTACCGTTACCATATCTGGTTTGATTAGTTACCCTTTTTCGTATGTGGCTAAAGTACTGAGAATGGACAAAATAAAGTCTTCAAGGGCGTTTGATTAGTCAGTACGAACAAAAAAGTAAAAAAATAGCTAATAATATATTATTATGGGATAAACAGTATTTTTATATTTTCTTTGATTACTTATAATATTTATTATAATTCTTATTATTATGCTCTCTCAATTGAACCAAACACATTTTTTTTATATTGAAATAATGTAATATAAAGCTAATAAAGAGTTTTTTGCATTTCTAATATTAAAAAGTGTTTTAAACTAATTTTAAAAATAAAATGAGTAAATTCACATAAAATATTTGTATCTTTTATCTCTGATTATATTGTGTGATTAACTTCTTGTTTAGTTTATGATGCTATTTAACTTAAAATATAACAAAAATAAAATAACATTAGTTAAGACAATAACATTTTGTTAAATTTGAAGTTTTATTAATACAAAATAATTTTTTTAAACGGAGAAACCTGCAGTCACTATTTTTTGGATGCTCACTGGGTAAATTTTCAGATTGATGCAATAGGCTGCAAATTACGCAAATCGGAGATTCTGCACTAGACAAACTCTCTACGACAGACTCAATCAAAAAAGCGTAAGTAGGGAAATTTTAATACATCATCTTTTGACCCTATGCTCTCCCACCTCACCAACTCAATCACCCCCTTAAGAAGCAAAATGAACACACATAAGTATAGTTTTGAAAGTCTCATATTTGATAACCTCATAAACAGTGTTAATTTCATTACATTTAATCAGTAATTAAACCTTAATCAATAAAATTCATTATATATAATCTTTGGTTTACTTTCAATTAGAGAATTCTATTGAATGCAATCATCTACTTAATAATCTTATTTGAGCATCATATAGAGTTGTCATAAATAATAATTGAATTCTATATTATTATACAGTTTATTTCAAACATAAAAATTCATTTTACAACGATACTATATTAACAACAGCAACGAGATTTGAAGAAGTCTAGTAATATGTAGCCCTATTTTTAACTAGTAGAAAGATTATTTTCGATTTATTTTACAATTATGTTACATCATAATCCATTTCATTTTCTTCAAGATTATTTAGTTTAAAGGAATACATGCTGTTTTTCTTTTCACATTTAATCATTATTTAAAAATCACGTTGGAATGGGATGCATAGAATATAAGAAGCCAGGGAGGCAAGCACGACAGACTGTTTGAATTCAAAGGAGCAATGATATGATTCTACAACAATTGCTTTTAGGGCTGGGGTGACTGCAGGGAGGGAGGGTGTTGTTTCAAAATTTGAAATTCCCCATAAGGGTAGGTGAAATAAGCAATCCTAAGGTATCGACTTTAGTAGACTTTTGGGCACGTGAGAGTCATCAATTTCAAGTAGGTAGTTATGCTGTATAGAGTTAGGTAATATTAGTCCCATCTGATTGGGTCCCAAATTAATAGGATATATTTAAGTAAGATTAAGGGCAGTCCAAAACTCAGTTTGAACGATCTAAATATTTTTGTTAAAATTATGTTATTTTAGTATAATGTTTAAAATAACATATTTTAATAAAAAAATTAAAAAATCAGACTAAAATAATGTTATTTCAAAAAATTAAAATGAGTTTGAACGTAAACTCATATCGCACAACTCGAGTTTGATTGAGTTTTAGGCTAAAATTAAGTCGTGCCTTAGGTAGAGTTGGCAATGTTTGTCCGACCCAGCTTTATGCGAAGTCACAGGTTTAACCCAAATTAACTGAACTTAAAGTCACCCTCTAACTTTAAAAAAATTTGAGTTGTTCAAACCCAACTTAACGGAGCTTGAAAATTTAAAATAAACGATGATGTTATATTTTTAAAAATTATAAAATATATTTAATGAAGCTTCATTTAGGCTTAAGGTTAGGTAAAAATCTCAGGCTTAATCGAGATTTAGGTCGAGCTAGATTATAAAATTTCAAGTTGAACTTGGGTTCAATTTGATTTACTATCACCTCTAATTTTTAAAAGTCGGGTTAAGTACAGCTCGAAATCTAACATGACCAGATCTATTGTAATTCTTTTTTTAATATATAATAACTCTTGAATATTTATTTCTCAAAAAAATATATTGGTTCTTCAAATTACTACAAATTACTTTAATTGAGATGCATACACAAAAAAAACTTTATTTATTCTTATTAAACTTTTAGAGAGAATTTGATTTTGGTAAAGATTATAAAAAGAATGTTTAACTATTGTGATATGGAATAGAAAATGGAAGAAAAGAATCTACCTAACAAATATTACACTAACTAACCAACTTTGATTGTGTAATTTAATTGGCTCACAGCTTACTCGTTATTGTCTTGGAAGGCCCGTACACCTAATGTAACGTGTCACCGGTTGTTGAGTTTGACTTTAAGTGGTCAACAGTAGAAGTGTTTTAATAAGTTTTAACTATTTGTTCTCCGTAAAGTTGGAATGAGATATAAATGGCACGAAGGATCCTCTTCCCATAAAGTTGGCCTTCATTTTAAGAACGAATTTGGATTTTTTTAAATAATTTTTATGTTTTTTAAAATAGAACTCGTAGTAGTTATTCTTTTGATGCGCACTAGGTAAATCTTCGGATTGACGAAATAACTTGCAAATCTCGTCAACTAGATACTCCGTACTAGGCAAGTTCTGTACGATAAGTCCGATCGAGAAAGCGTAAGTAAGAAGTTTCAAACACAAGACCTTTTGATCCTATGCCCCCCACTTCACCAACTCGACCATCTTAGGGGGCAATAATAAATAAACAGGTATTTTAATAAATAAATTTAAATTCAATTTACTTTGTTTTTCTCTATATTTAACCTAAAAATTTAAAATAAATAAATGTTAATTTCAATAAATAATGTACTGATTATTATTGTAAAATTATATTTAAATTATCATTATAATAAAATAAATGATTATATATATTAAAAATTCTGATAAATTGTATTTAATTGATTAATATCATATGTAACTTTATAGTCTCATTTGATAAATTCACGTTAAAGATTCTCTTTGAAATATTAAATGCGTGTATTTACATATATATATATATATATATTAATAGTTTAATTACAACTGAAATGCTTTAGTAGTTTAAGAGTCAATGAAATGTTAAATATAAAAGTTACAACCTGATTTAAGAAAGTATGAATTGAGTTCCGAATTTTTTATTGTGATAAAAGTAAAATAATTATTGTAATTTTATTTACGTAATGATTTAGGGAGTTAGTTTTATTTATTTATTCTTTAATTTGTATTATTTTTTATTGTCATATCTACATGTGAGTTTACCGAAAATAACCTTTCTATTATATAGAGGTAAGACTGCGTACTATCAAATCTCTCCAAACTGTGCTTTATTACAGAACTTCAGACTGGGTGTGATTTTTTGAATATATATTAATTAAAGTATTTAGTGTACATAATAATTCAAAAATTATGTAATTTTCTTGATAAATTAATAATTCAAAATTAAATAATAAAATTAATTTAAATGATAATTATAAATTTTAGCATATTTTATCATTTAATATATATTTATAAATTCAGATAAATTATATTATATTTTATCGCAATTGCAATTGCAATTGCAATTTGAATTTGAATTATTTTATTTTATTTAAAAATTGAAAATTGAAAATTAACAAAGCATATTTATTTTCATCGCAATTTCGATTATTGTTGATGCAAATTTATTTGTGAGTTTTGAAATAAAAACAAAGAAAGGTATTTTTTAAACATCTGCAATTGCATAAAAGAAGAGAGTGGATGTTATGATTATTCTGACAGACATCCAACAAACACGTGCCTCCACTCACATCATATCAAGGCCGCTTTTCTCGTTCCAATTAATTGAATCATATTCTCGAAGAAAAAAGATCACAAAAAAAGAAGATTAAAAAGTTAATCAAACGGTCTCATTGGTGTAATGTAGTGTAGTCCACCTGTTAAAGCTCGTCCTTCTTTGACCATGTTCAATTCGTGGTTCTCATTTACGTTCATAAAAAAAAAAACATGATTATTTGATTTTGTATAATTTAAACAGAAAAATTCAAACGTTTTTATGCTAAATTTTAGACTGCGTGTGATGATAATAAATAGAAAAATTCAAACGTTAGAAATAACTTTTTCATTTTAGTAAAATGGAGAATATTAATTAAGAATAAAATTAAATTGAACTTATAAATATTAATTTAATTAAGTTCTTTATTTAATTTTAAATTGTTAACTTTTGACGTGCAAATTAAAACATAAACAGATGTAATGATTAAAAAATTAAATTAAAATTAATATAGTTGTAAAAGTTTTGAACTGATAATTTTTTAAGAGGAAATTGATAAATTTTTTATTTTTTGTTTGATTTATTTTGATAATATTTGTTGGTAAAAATCGATTAATTAATTAATTAACTAATCAACTTTTATAAATTAATTATTTTTTATAAATAAAATAAAAAATCAATTTTTATTTAATAATTATTTTTTATTTAAACTTAAAAGCTTTCAATTAATAAAAATATTCTTCTCCAATTATATTCCAGATTTCTTACAATTTTAACAAAGTTTATAATAAATAAATATCAATTAAATATTTTAATTTTTAAAATATATATTTATTAGTTTAACTTCTAATCTAATTTTTAAGAGATTGTTACCTCAAAGTGTTACGATATCATTGACTTAAAATTTCAAACCATTATTTTTTATGTTGAATATCTTTAAATTATTATCCTTGGAAACATATCAGCCTATATATATATATATAATCTTATTTAATTTTATAATATTAATCATTAGTTATATTTAAAATATTATTTTTTTAATTTATTATAAAAATAACCTGAGATACTACGAGATTACATGTCATGACTTTATTTTATACGTAAATTATAATAAAATTTTGAATTTAAAATATAATTTACATATATATAATGGCCCGGCTCGTCCTCCCACGATTTCTATATCCCAAGTCGCCGTTTTCAATCTCTGTTTTCGATGGTTGCGTGTAGCCGAAGGCTTGGAACATAACTGGGCCTTTGTCTTTCCCTTGATATTGCTTCTGGTTTCTCGAAATGGGCAAGAAAGAAACACAACATCAACTTAAAGATCTTCCCAAATGCAGAGTGAAAACGGAAGCTGTGCTCGAACTTCTAAGGAAACAAGCTCCTCTCTCGCTGAAGCAGGTGGGGTCTTTTGTGTGTTTTCACTGTTCATACTTAGTTTCCTTTTACTGTCAAGATCCAAGCTTTCTCTGTTTGTTCTTTACCATTTTCTCCATCGTTCTTTACCATTGTTCCTTTTACAACTTGAGAGCTAGAGGTCAAGTTCATCATCTGTAGTGGAAATGTTAAATTTCAGATAAAAGTTTCTCTCTCTGTTCTCTTTATCTTCAAGATTATATCAGTTGGAGGGAATAGCTACTGCCATTAACATTATGTTCTACCTAATCACAGGAGAAATTCTGCAATCACGCTTGTATTGGGCGGTTTCTGAGAGCTAAAGGTGATAACGTGAAGAAGGCTGCAAAGAGCTTAAGGGCTTGCCTTTATTGGAGGGAGAGCATAGTGATTGGTACTGTAACAAAAACCACCGTTATCATATGATCACTACCACCAGATTCTGTAGAAAGTTGTTTCTTACCCTTTTGTCTGCTACTTCTCAGTCATCTCTTTTTATAATCATTCGTTTTCCTTTTTTTTTTTCCGTTATACATGTGGAATCTTGCTTTTCTTTGTTAGGTCGAATGGTTGACTGTTAAAGTTGCCACCAGTTCAAAATAAAGAAGAACAAACGTTAGCTCAGAATCTATCAATCACTGTATTTTTTAGTTACTTTCTGATTTTTGCTTCTTGTTTTGGAATGCAGAAAATTTGATGGCAGATGAATTTACAGCTGAGCTCTCAGAAGGAGTCGCTTATGTAGCGGGTCAAGATGAAGAATCAAGACCTGTTTTGGTAATTTCGACTTCGCCACTTTCCTCTTTTGGCACTCTCTTCATTTTTTCAAACTGAAGGAAGTAGGGTTCTTTCTGTATACCTTCTCACGATTCCAACTTTGCATCTATTACGTATATACTGGTTCAAAAGCTTTACTATTCTTTTATTGGTTACAGATTTTTCGCGTTAAACAAGATTACCACATGTTCCATTCACAAAAGCTGTAAGTGACAATTAACACTTTCAGATTCTACCTTCATTTCCTTTTCTTTGTGCTTGTTAATTCATCATTTGTTATATCAAAAGTCTATGTTTCACTTCAATTTCTGCAGATTCACTCGCTTGCTGGCGTTTACTCTGGAGGTAGCTGTATCAAACATGCCAAGAAACGTCGAACAATTTGTACTCCTCTTCGATGCAAGTATGTCCATTTCTTATTCTCAAAATAAAAAGTATGTCCATTTCTTGGGAAACTTCGTTAATAACACATAAAAGTTTGGGAACATGTAACACTTTTTTTGGGGTAAGAATGGGTGAGCTCAGAGTCTCAGACTCATAGCTCGGCTATATTCCCATGCAATGTCTAGACTGTTCCTTGATGTGTCGTCTTCATTGCTCCATTATTGGTCAGGCTCTTTGTGTTATATGGCATTATCGGGAATTGGACCTACATATATATATAACCATTCCATTTTATACTCTCCTAGAATTGGTCAATTCTATCATCAGAAGCACTACTGTCTCTTTTGTTCGTTCTTCATTAATACAACTGGGTGTGGGTGTGGCACTGGCATGTGTTTGCTTATAGTTTTTCCTTCTTATCTTTTCAGGTTTTTTCAGGTCTGCTTCAGCTTTTATGAATTTGCTTCTGCCAGCACTAAGAATTGTGGGAGAGTACTATCCTTGCAGGCTTTACAAGGCTTTTGTAATTGACCCACCTTCTCTGTTCTCTTATCTATGGAAGGTAAAATTCAAACTTATCCGCCTACTTCTCGTCATCTTGTGTCTTTTTGCTGGTTGTCGCGTTTTCTGTTTGTTTGTGAAAAGTACTCTACTGTTTGACTTGTTCGACCTGTGTTCCTTTCGTGCCTTTTGTAGTTAATTTTCTATAGCGGTCCCCTAGAAATGCATAAGTCAAATCTGGCCTGCATAATAATTGTGGAATGTGGTTGACTGTAGGGTGTCCGACCATTTGTTGAGCTATCGCCGGTCACAATGGTGATATCTTCGTTGGATTTTGAAGAATCATTAGAATTCTGTGATTTTAGCAGTTACCCACGAGTCTCTTCGCTCAGATTTGATCCTTCGTTGATCAGATCAACGGCTAAGGATGGCTCATGCTCATCTTCAAGATTTTCATTCACTGTATCACAGCATTTTGATTCACTTAAACCATGGTACCTCACCTTGACTGACCCGGCTGCTCCGAAAGTAAAGCCCACCAACAAGTCTCATCTAGGCCCGGCACGGATCTCCCCACTCAACGCGAGGTCCCTCTCCTTCGCATCACCAATTGCAAGAACGCCACGTGGAAGCATCAACGGTTACGCAAGGTCCACCAACAAAACTTTGTTTCCATCGACTCCGATGCCACAGCGGGTGACCGCGAGCGAAGCGGTTAAAATTAGTCAACCCCGGACTCCACGGCCCTCTTTCCTCCAATCACCAGCCATGTTTTTCAAGAAGGATTGCAGAACCGACAAGTCTCGCGGGTCCTTCTTACCGTTCCTGAGATTCTATAGAAGACCGTACGATGAGACGATTTACAGGTCGAAGATGCGGCCTCCGCTTAACGGTCTCGTCTCCATTGTACCACCTCACCTAAAGCACCGCCATGTGTCAATATCGCAACGGTTCTAAGCCAAGAGTTAAAGTCCATTAACGAAAGATGAATGGAGAGAAAGTACATAGGAGGACGACTACATTAGCTATGAAGCAAAGTGTCAACGGCCTTAAAATGATTATTACTCTAATTATATATTAGCTATGGTTTTAACAACGAGAGAAGTGTTTAAGTTCGTATTTATCATTATTTATTTAATTATTTTGCATCTGTTTAAATCCAGGCCAATCATTCGTTAAGAAAGATCGAAGCTTTTAAAGCATTAGATTACGTGAGGACAGCACCTTAACATACCAAAAAACATATAAAAAAATCCCATAAACTTGTAGGCTTTGACATATGTCTGCTCCTCTTCTACAAGCTGAAGTGTTGTGCGTCTATTCGTCTGAGTTCAGATCTTCTGTTTAGTTTTACAGTCTCTTATTTTGTTTCATAAATTTAAGTTATTTATGTGAGCTCTGGTGGGTCTCGTATAAATAAATGTGGGACTCACATAAATAAATGGTTGAAATTTATTGAACAAAATAAGACATCATAAAATTAGACAAAAAATTTTGTCCCCTCATTAGGTTTGCATAGTTTTAGGGAGAAAACCTAATCCCTGACTTCGCATAGTTTTAGGGAGAAAACCTAATCCCTGACTTCATCTAAATGTACTATTCTTCCTATTGTAGAGGTTGGTCACGTCAAATATAAAGATATTTTATAAAGTTATTTGTCAAATAGATTAGATTCATATGAAGAGATTAATTCAACTCATATCCATAAATTTAACATATTTTTGTTCTTGATCTATCAATTTCTTAAATCACTAAAATCAATAAGCACTTTATATATTATGCAAAGATTAAGTCACTTGAGTTTGGAAAATTTTAATCTAACCTTAAACTCATAGGTTTCGTTTGGTAATAAGTAACAAAAGAATCATAATAAAAAATAAGAATAGGAATAAAAAATAAGAATCGGAGTAAAAATAAAATTATTGATTATGTTGTTCGATATCTAAACACTAAAAATCATATTACAAAAGTTAATAGTTATACCTGTGTTTGATATCAAATATTAAAAATGGTAATAACAATTTTTTACTTATGCTTGATTATTATTTGATTGATTTTGTAAATAATTAATTAAAATATTTTGCATTAGATAAATAAATAATTAAGATTATTTTTTATGATTTAATAAATTATTAATTTTTAAATAATTGAGTGGTTTTTTATAAGAATAAGATTTAAAAAATCATAATAAACTTATTTTATAATATAAAATCAATGAAATAAAATAAAATAATTATGAAATAAAGTAATATGCAATGCTGATAATAATATTCTAATAAGAATCAATCAAAATGATGTATTATCTAAATAAATAAACTAATTTTAAATTCTCCAAGACAAAAAAAAAAGACGTTAAGTTTACTCACGACTGTTTATTTATTATTCTTGATTTTAAGTTATATTCAAACCTATTACTGTTTTCTACTACCGATAACCAAACAAGCAAAAATTAAAGAATGTAAATTACATACTTATTTCTACGTCTTAGTTATCAAACTTACACGTAAAGTTTTAGAATATGTTTCTTATGTGTTTCATAAATATAAAAAGTTCAATTTTCAATCCAAGGCAAGTCGTGAAAATTGAAAAAGTACCTAATTGTATTTTTAAAAAATACTAGGGAACCACCTGTTATTTTTTAGATGCTTACTGAAAGGGTACATTAATGATCTTGAATTGAAATCATCAAGTTATTAGTAGAAAGAGCAAGTTGGCAATTTGACAGAAGGAGGCGGCTTTGCTTTGAGTATAGGATTGCTCTGGAAAAAATTTGCAGGATGAAGCTCAAATCCACCGCTTAGTGTTGACATGAGTGGAAAATCTTCTTGGTATGGTACAATGAGCAAACGAGCTCTAACTACTTCAAACTTTGCTTCTGGGAGAGCTTTAGTAAACAGATAAGCTAGTTGTTTATCTGATTTGCAAAAATCAACCTTGATTTCTTCTTCTGCAACAAGTTCTCAAATAAAATGAATCTCCATGTGCTTTGTCCTTCCATGCATAACTAGATTCTTTGTCATGGACACAGCAGACATATTGTCGCAGAAAACTTATGTTGCTTCTATTTGCTTTTGATTCAAATCATTAAGTAGCCTTCTCGGCCATACTACATGACAGGCAGCTGTTGTAGTTGCTACATATTCAGCTTCAGTTGAAGATAATACCATAGTTGATTGCTTCTTTGAAACCCAAACAATTGCTCCTACACCAAGCACAAAACAAATCCCAGTCGTACTTTTTCTGTCATCCTGTGAGTTTGCCCAATCGCTATCAGGATAACCTATCAACATAAACTCGTCTTTCTTCAAGTACCATATTCCAAGATCTTTAGTACCAGCTATATATCCAAGAACCCTTTTTGCTGCTCCATAACGCTGCTTTGATGGATTGTGCATGAACCTTGATATCGAGCCAACTGCAAAAGCTAAGTCTGGACGAGTAGACAAGTCTTCCCACCAGGCTTCTGTACTTTCTTGCTTCTGTCATTCCTGTGCACAAGATTGTTATTCAACTTCTAACAAATTAGTTTTAAACATGCCATTGATCTATACCGTGACTTTGATTGAACCACTTTGCTTGAATTCCCAGTCATTGATATTAGTCATAGTTGCTTATAGTTGACATCCTCACAACCAGGCTCACTTCCGGCCTCACTTCAGTTACCTGCATTCACATTTCTTTTATGATCCTGAAAAAAAAAGACCATAAACATTTCACTTACCACTCGATCTGGGATTCCAAACTCAGTGTGACGCCACATTATGTCACCACCATACTTCTCAAATATGCGGAATACATTGGGCATTTTTACAGGCATCCCATCTTGTCCGGTAAGGTAAGTTTCTAGGAAAACTGCATTTTTAGGACAGTCGATAAGTGGCTCAAGTGGCACGGCGCATTCACCATACCCCAACTCTCTGGCATCAAAGAATATTCTATGGTACCATTCTTCAGTTAGTTCCATGTACGGTACAAAGAGCTCTGACACGAACCCTCTGTACAAAACTTACCTGTACTCCTGCTTCTCAACATCCAAGATTGATGCCAGTGATATAATTGCACCTGCTCGAGCATCGAAACTAAGATGGAAATCCCAATTGGCCCATCTGATGATACATAGACACCGAGAAATATGTGAAAAATACAGTATAGTAAATTTATTAAAATTGTTGGTAAGTATGATAATCTGTAGGTACCCGATTCTGTTACCATCAAACGTGAAACTTGGGCCGTCAGGTTGCAGAACTTTGATCCCGTTGAGACGTGGCAGAAATGGAGGCTGCTGCTGTGATCCCCTGTAATCAGTTCCGTCTGACTTGGGAATGAGAACCGTCAACCTATCCCTATACCAAACTATCTTCATCTCGACGAGATTAACGGTCCGTGTCTTCTCTCCGTACCATCCCACACTAATTTTTTTTTTAATAAAAGAAAAGAGAGCAAAACAGATTACATTATAAATCTAGGGAGACAAATTCCTGATAAATCTTCTAGAAAGACTGAGTGGCACCCAATGAGTGTAGCATCTAGGTAAATGACGCCGGTATTATAATGAACTGTATAGTTAGTAAGCCAGTCGGCACTTCTATTGTTATCTTGATATATGCGTTGATGAACAACAGTTCAGTTTCGAGTAAACAGTTTGTTAATACCCATAACAACAAGATTGAGAGCCTGTAAAAGGTTGGCAGAGGAAGAAAGGATATTTATCACCGCGATAGAATCTAGTCAAGCACGATTCGATGATAACTTAGATTTCACGCAAGCGTAAGGCCAGTAAAAACACCCCAAAATTCTGCAGACACTATTGAGCACCAACCAAGATTTTGAGTGAAACCGCCAAGCTAGTTGTTTGCATTGTCTCGTAGCAATCCTCCTGCTGTTTTTGAGGACGAGGAACGTTTGTATGCTCTATCTGTGTTTAATTTAACTCATCGTGTGGGAACCATCTTACACTAATTGATAGTACCGTCTAAATAGTAACAAGAAAGCTTGACAACTATTTGGTCCGTGTCTTCTCTTTGTACCATCCCACACTATAAATCCCACACACAACCTCTTCAACCTTGAGCCCTCTCTTCCAAAGTGACTCCAAAACCGGTGTGTACTTGAACGGCAAAGTCGTAGCCAAGGCTTACTCTTCATTAGTTTGCATTGGATAGCCATAGCCATCGTAAACTTTGTTAGATACGATCCTTCGGAGTGACAAGTCAACGACGATTTCGTGCGTTTTATGATCAATTTGTGCAATAACAAGAGATTGGTGAGGCGGGGTTTTCATGGTTTGGCTCTTGACCCATGAAAGCACTGCGTGCTTGGAGTGGTCGTCTAGACCTACGTAGTGTAAGGTTAGAGTGTGGTTAACAAGACTCTGTATATTTGCTTCCTATGCATATTTGCTTCTGATATGGCCATGTAGGATAAGGATTTCTTATTAAGTTTAATACGAATAGGTCAAGGATCGTTGAGTTTCATTAAGAAACTGATGCCTTAAGTTATGGTGATTTGTTTTGATTCCATTGTGGTGGAGTAGTCCACTAATTTTTAGGTTATTATTTCCTTGTAGGTTTCCTTGTTTCATGTGAGTGAGTTCTATAATTTTTTTTGAATAAAACAAGGAAAGAAAACAAACTAAATTAACTTAGTACAAAGAGCGGCGGTATAACACGCCATGCTGGTCTCGAAGAAGACAGTTCAAAATAGTCGGTGGGGGCGTCTGGAGAATGTGGACTCC
>JANZLC010000122.1:9469-24224 GCA_026413385.1 Erythroxylum gracilipes
TCACTTACCATAGGAGGAAGGCCAAGGCATTGGAGGGGTAGGCTTTGTCATTTTAGGACAAGGGTTGGGGCAAAGTTGTCTTAGGGAATGGAAGGTTCGGTAGTTAGCTGTCAGGGAATAAAACAGTACAGGGAGGGTGAGAGAGGGGCATGCAATTGTTATCTATCATTTTACGTAGGGTGAGCCTAAGGCTGGAGGAGCTAGGTCCTTGAATACTAGCACACTTATCTTGTTCTTACTGGTTTTGAAGATCAATCAATATAAACCATTCTTTTGCCATTGTTGTGTTTTGCCATATTTGTGTTTGCTTGTGTGTGCATTCTGCTGTGGAAGTAAACCTTGTGCAGGGTTTATCATATTCATATAGGTAGGTTCAAATTCCATCTAGTATTAACCCAAGCCTCCTCCTTTTTTGCAAGAAGATAGGTTTGTTGTAAATATGCTATGGACCAACTTCAATTACCTTTAAAGCAACTTCCTTGTTGGCGAAACTGAAGAAGAAAATGTCAGTATCATTCACTGGCACTTCATTGAGACCAAGTTGTCTCTAATTTAAAAAGGCCCATGCCCTCATAGTAGGGAAGGGAACTCTTTTATCCATAAAATAACCTATTACTATTGTGTTCCATCTTGCTGCTCCAGTTCTCAAGACTTCTATTGGTGGGGTTACCATTTCATGCTCCTAGTATTTCGAAACTGGAGAGTATTGTAGCTTTATGTGTCCAAGTTCTACAGTAAAGGTTTTTTTTTTATATATGTATTCTGGTTCTGGTTTTGAATAATGTCTGATGGTTATGGTAATGATTTTTCTATGTGAGAAGAGTTAGTTATGATTGGAAGAAACTCATTTGAGTTCAGGGTAGGTGGGGAGGAGGTAAGGTTAGGTAGATTTAGGTCCATTTTGTCTTTGGTTAGGATGTGGTTAAGAAGATGGATCCATAGTGTAGAGGACAAGGGTTAAGGCAATAGGTCCTTTTGTACGAGCTTGTTTATGTGCAGAAAAAAATATTGAGGATGTATTAATAATTTTAATATGTTTAAATTCAATATTTTTGCCTACTAAAACTTTATCACTTAAAAGTTATTTTTAAAACTTTTAAAAAATTTTAATCACATTTTCTTATCATATTTATTTAAATCTTTCAAAACATACATGTTGATCAAATTTTTATTCTCTATTGAAATTAAAGATTCAACCAAGTTGTTTGACACTCACATTTTACTGATCTTAGTTATTTAAATTTTTTTTCAAAACTTCGTTAGTTAGTGAAGAAATTAACATCTTTATTATTCTATATCCAACTTAAAATTTTTGCTCTTGAATCAATCTTTTCCTATATGTTTTTCTTTTATTTTAAAATTAACTCAAAGTCAATCCTTTAGGTCTTGTTTAGTAGCAAGTAATGAAAGATTTGGAATAAAAAATGAGAATGAAAATGGAAAGTAGAAATCGGAATAGAAATGAAATTACTTATTATATGTGTTTAGTGTGGTAATTAAACAAAGTTAATAGTTATGCTAATATTTAGTATTAAATATTAAAAATAATAATGAAGATTTTTTACTCATATTTAGTTATTATATGATCTTAATTATAAAATAAATAATTAAAATTTTTATTTTATAAACAATTAATATTTTTTAATATTTTATACAATTATTAATATTTAAATAATTATAAATAAAATTTATGATAAAAAGCAATATCTTGATAAAATTTTAATAATAACTTAATGGTATTCTAATAATATCTCTTACTTTTTATTTATGATATTTGATTCCACTTTATACCGGTTAAAATAATTTTTATGATAAAAATAAAAAACTTAATAATATCTTAATAATAACTTAATAATAGTTTGATAACATCTCTTATTTCTTATTCCCAATATTTAATTCCAGCTTAGCCCCCACCCTTTTTAAGAATAAAAATCTATAAATATTTAGAATTTATTAAAATTTTTTCATTATCTATTTTATCTGTTACCAATCACCAAACCTGCCTCTTTATTATTTGTTACCTAATAAGAAATGTTAAAAGTGTGCTAGAAACTTCGTTATATGCATCTTTTAATATAGTTTCGTCTGTTTGAAAAGAAAGCTTTGATCCTTACGATTCAAGAGGTATATAGGTTTAAAATCAAAACTTGGGATTAGATACAAACTTATCGTAGAATGTTTGAGGCGTTGATTATAAAACTAGACCCTCGTGTAGGTGCATAATATGTATGACTTGACTAGTTTTGATCGGGTCAACCTGCGACCCTAGTTATAGGGTCATTACTCAAGATCTGACCGGGTATTGCGAGTCCCCCGAGTGTATTGGACAAGCCCAATTAAATGGTCCTACCCATTTCATTAGATCCAGTGATCAAGTACGTTGAAACTAACAGAGAAGCCCCAATTCTTCTAGATCCACTTCTTTAATACCATTTTACGCCTCTCTCTTATCTCCGGGGTCTGGTGTTCGCATCTTTGTGATGGCCGCAGTCACCGTGGAAACCACCTCGCCGGATCAAGAGACGAACCGTCTCCGTGCAGAATCTATCCCCGTTATCGATCTCCGCCTTCTTTCCCAGTCGGAGCTTCTCTCACTCTCTCTCTGCTCCTCCTCCTCCTCCTCCGTCGCCTCCTCTCTTCTCAACGACTCCGATGTGGCTACCCCTAAAATCGATCGCTCCGTCTTCAATGAATCCGCGGGAAGCCGAAAGCAAACATTCTCTCGTCTCCGACTCGCTCCTCGTTCTTCTAGTTCGCAATTTGCTCCTTCTTCTTCCAATCATAACTTCACATCTCCCATTCCCCGCCAAAGTATAGAACAGTCTCTGTACGAAGAGGACATGCAAATCGTTTCTCTTCTCAAGTCTCTATTCGGTGACAATTCTAAGGAGAACGAGAATGTAGACGATAGTGGTCTTGTTCCGGTTCCGATTCAAGAGTATCTTGGTTTCTCGTCAGTGAAGGATCAAGAATTGCAAGATGTTCCGGTTAGTTTTGACGGAACGGAAGTTAGCGATGCGATTCCGCTACCTACCGGCATTATTGATGCTGTTTCCAAGAAACGGAAGCGAGGTCGGCCGCGGAAGAATGAGAATAATGTCGATAATAATAATGACAACAAAACTAATCAAGTGGTTATAGAGACTGAGAATTGGGACAGTGACAGTCAGGATATTGATGTGAATGAGAATGAAGTAGAGGTGATGGAGAACAAAGATAGAGAACAGATGATGATGGTGAACAAGAATGGAGTGGTGGTGGATCCGACGGCTCTGAGGGGAGTGGAGGAACTGTATGGAGAGGAGCTGAGGAGGAGAACGACGGGGCTGTCGACGGAGGCGGAGGTTTTAGGGTTTTTGCAGGGTTTGCCCGGAGAGTGGGGGAGTAGGAGAAATAAGAGGAAAGTTGTGGATGCTGATTTGTTTGGAGATGCATTGCCTATTGGATGGAAGCTCATGCTTTGTCTCAAGAGGAAGGCCGGTCAGGTCCGGTTGGGTTGTAGAAGATACATAAGGTTTTAAACTGATTTTTGGCTTTCCTGGTTTGTTTTCATTGCTATCACTATACGAAATATAATGATTTACTGTGGTTCATCTTTTTTTTTTAATTGTTTGGAGAAAATGACGAAAAGTGGGGCTTGAAATCTATGTTTCTAGGTAGTCACAGGTGGGAAAATATTCTCGGAACCTAATGGTTGCTGAAAAATTCTGGATTTGAGTCATGAGATATATGATAATGCTGTTTCTAGCATGATTAAGTTTCGGGAAGACTTGAATATGTGAACTTCTGATTGTGGCTTGTGTTGGACGAGGGTAGTTGAGTAGCGAAGAATGGTGATTGATATTGGACATATTAAGATAGGACTTAGGAGCTTCTGATTGTGCTTTGTGTTGTGTGGCTCAGATGCATGTTAGCTTCCGATTGTGCTTTGTGTTGTGTGGCTCAGATGCATAATAAGTCCAATATAAATCATTATTCTTCTGCTAGTCAACTACATTCATTTCTGTTGCTGTGAATTCATATTTCTTCCTTTTGACTATTCTTTTGTTCTTTTTGTTTCCTTGTACTGCCACAATTTTAACCAGAAATTATCATATTGGTGCTTTATTGTTCTGGTAATATATATTGTAAGCATATTATTTTTACACACACATGCACGCACACATGTATATATTCTATGTGCCTTTAGATGGCACATTGTTTGAAGGCATGGTAGATATTCACTCGTTTATCTTGTATAATTTCACTTAAACTTCATAGGTTATTTTAACAACAATCTCTTCTTTGGTAAGGTTATGTAAGTCTTCTTACAGTTGATGAATAAGTGTCTTGTGAGTTGACCTGGTCTCATTAACAATGTGACTTGCCCTTACTTGTTTAGTGGTTTGATTGGGAGGCAACTTTTATAGACTGATAGGATTGAAGTTATTTTGTTGAAGTTGATTGACTTGGGCTGTTCATAACAATTTCAGGAATTATTTTATATATCTGGTGTACGTCTTATGTGGCAGTATTTTGCTATTCCTTTTGGATGTCCTTTTACTATTGGTGCTATAGTGATAGACCAGAGGTAACTCAAGTCTATGTTAGGAAAAATAGAAAGAAGGTAGGGGAGTAAAAGAGAAGAGGGGTAGTTTTGGCTATTAATTCTCTATATTCAGTTAGTTAGTTAGTAGTGCTGACAATCAATCATCAGGTTGTCAGCTAACCGAATCTGTTAGTAGCTACAGATTCTCAGCATAAATAAGAACATAGGAAGGAGGAGAGAGGTTATCGTGAAGTGTCATATTTATGAGCCTTAGGCTGGAGGTACTGGACCTCGAAAACTAGTTTATCATTTGTATTCTGTTAAAGAATCAATACCAGAATATACATTTTTCATACCTTGTTTCTGGATCCTATCAACTGGTATCAGAGCAGTTGATCCTGAGTAATGGCTGCTAAGAAAGCTGATAATGGGATAGAAGGGATTGAGAAGGACTTGGAAATTCTTTGGGAAGAGAGGCGAAAAGATGGGGAGGAGATTCAGAAATCAATTAGTCAGGCTCACCAGGAGTTTTAGAGGCAACTAAGTGATTCCAACCAAGAATGGCAGAGACAAATGAAAGATCACAACTCAGAGCTTCAAAAGAAGATGGAGAGTGTTAATCAGGAAATGGGAGATTGACTGAGGTCAGAAATTAAAAGTATGATGATGTCGGTTCTGCAGACGTGGAAAAAAAATGATGGCGTGGTCGGCACTATAGAAACCCAACCCGAAGAACACCCACCCGAACCCAGTCGAAGCAACGAGCTGGGAAAAGAACCGGTTGTGCCAGAGGAGCGCGACGAGAGCAACGATCTGTGAAATGAGGCCAGCGACCGTGTCGAATTGGGCGCCATTGCAATTTCCGGCGAGACCGCCCCACCCGAAGGATAGAGATGCCCATTTTCGGGGGCGATGATCCCGATGGGTGGATCTACAAGGCTGAGCGGTTCTTCTCAGTGGGGAGGTTCACGGAAGCGGAGAAGATGGAGCTCGTGGGGATGAGTCTGGAAAATGATGTGTTGACATGGTTCCGATGGGTGGAGAGCTGTCGACCCATCGTGGATTGGCAGGATTAGTTGATGCAGAAGTTTCGTCCAGCTCACGAAGGAACGCAATGTCAGCGTCTGTTAGCAGTGAAGCAGGTCGGAACAGTGGTGGAGTATACTTAGTAAGTTTCTCGAACTAGCAGCCCCTCTTCCTGAACTACCTGATTCTGTACTGGAGAGTACCTTCATGAAGGGGTTAATAGAAGAAATTCGATTGGAAGTACAGATCCTTAAACCAAGGAATCTGGCTGAGATGATGGAGTTATCCCAGCAAGTGGAGGAAAAATTCAGGTGAATGAGTGTGTTAAGGTGGAATCGTTGGCCAGGCATGAGGTGGGGAAATATGGGTACACGAGTGGAACCTACAGGAGTGGAAAAAAAGGGGGAGGAACCAGGAAATAATAGGAGTCATCCCACTACTTAAACATGACACAAAAATATAGAAGGAAGTAGGAGCCAGAATACGAGAGGATTTAGAAGGTTGACGGTGAGTGAGCTACAAGATAAGAAGGCTAGGGGACTTTGTTTCAGGTGTGATGAGAAATTCAGCCCAGGTCATCGGTGCAAAAAAATGGAGTTCTAGGTTCTAGCCGCCATGGATGAAGAAACCGAACTAGAGGAGGAGTTGGAAGGAGAGGAAGTGGAGGAGACATTACAAACAGTATAATTAGCTGCAGGGTCAGTGTTGGGGTTCACTTTTCCGAAAACTATGAAGGTGCAGGGGAACTTGGAAGGGAGAGAAGTGATAATACCTATAGACAGCGGAGCCTCGGACAATTTCATTTCATGGGAATTGGTGAGAGCACTAAATTGTAAGTTAGAAGAAACTAAGAAGTATGTGATAGTTATGGGTAATGGGCTGGAGATTAAGGGGGGAGAGATTTGCAGGGGTATAGTTGTATCAGTACAAGGGTTGGTGATAACTGAGGAATATTTACCAATGGAGTTGGGCAGTTGTGATGTTATACTGGGAATTAAATGGCTGCAAACTCTAGGCAAAGTGGTGACTGATTGGAGTAAGATGACAATGGAGATCAAACAAGGAGACCAGACCCTTACAATTGTAGGAGACCCAACACTCTCAAAAACACCGAGTAATTTGACGAGTTTGGTGCATTCAGGGCAGTCTTCAACATGCCTCAAAAATTACCTCCCAAAAGAGCTAAGAACCATGCCATTGTACTCCAAGAAGGAGCCAATCCAGTCACGGTTAGACCTTATAAATATCCACAGTTCCAGAAGAATGAGATTGAGAAGTTAGAAAAGGAAATGTTGGATTCAAGAATCATTCAACCAATTGTGAGTCTGTATGCTAGTCCGGTGTTGTTGGTTAAAAAAAAGGATGGGGGGTGGCCTTTTTGTGTAGACTACTTTGCCTTAAATAAGGTGACAGTAGTGGACAAATTCCCTATTCCTATCACAGGCGAGCTACTTGATGAATTGAAGGGGGCTACCATCTTTTCGAAGATTGATTTAAAGGCAGGGTATCACCAAATCCGAATAAGAACAGAGGACATAGAAAAGACAATATTTAGGACTCATGAAGGGCATTACGAATTCCTTGTCATGCCCTTTGGATTGACTAATGCACCGGCAACGTTTCAATCCCTCATGAATCAGGTTTTTAAACCATATCTTCGAAAGTTTGTATTGGTTTTTTTTGATGACATCGTGGTTTACAGTACCAACAATGAAGATCATGTTTGTCACTTGAGGGCAGTCCTAAATGTTCTCCTATCCCAGCACTTGTATGTAAATTGGAAAAAGTGCATTTTTGGACAGGAAACATTGGAATACCTAGGGCACATTATATCAAGAGATGGGGTGGCAGCTGACATGAGAAAAATTCAGGTTATAGTCAATTGGCCAAGACTTGGGAATGTGAGGGAGTTGAGAATCGGGACTGACAGGATATTATAGGAAATTTGTGAAGAACTATGGAGATATTTCTTGGCCTTTGACACAATTGTTAAAAAAGGAAGGGTTCAAGTGGACTAGGGAGAGTGAGGCTTCCTTCCAACAACTCAAGCTAGCCATGATTTCAGCACCAGTGTTGACACTACCGGATTTCACTAAACCATTCATAGTGGAAACCGATGCTTCAACAAATGCCATAGGAGTTGTCCTGATGCAAGAGAACCAACCTATTGCTTATTACAGCTAGGTTTTGTCAACTTCTAGCCGACATAAATCAGCCTATGAGCGTGAACTGTTGGCCATTGTCCTGGCGGTGAAGAAATGTCGTTCATACCTTTTAGGCCATCAACTTATCATCAAAACCGACCAGTAGCCACTTAAATTTCTGCTGGAACAACAGGAGGTACACTCTGAGTATCAGAAATGGCTGTCCAAACTGTTGGGGTACACTTTCAGCATTGAGTATAAAGCGGGAAGAGAGAATAGAGTAACAGATGCCTTGTCAAGAATTCCTAATCAGGCGGAATTAATGGCAGTAGTAGCAATCAGGGCGTTGGATATGGTGCAAATACTCAAGGAGATTGAGGCTGATCCCAAATTGTCCAAATTAAAGCGAGAGCTCCTAGAAGATGGTGGGTCGCATCCTCCTTACACCATAATCCAGGATCGCTTGTTTTACAAGGATCGGTTAGCAATTCTGAAAACTTCAGCCTCAATACCAGCATTGATCACAGACAGCCACCAGAGTAACGTAGGAGGGCATGGGGGTGCTTTAAACACTTACAAGAGGCTAGCAAATGAACTGTTTTGGGAAGGGATGAAAAATGATATCTATAGGTTTGTGGCTGAATGCTTCATCTGTCAGCAAAATAAGTATTTGTCGCTGTCTCCGGCTGGGCTTATGCAACCTTTACCAGTGCCACAGCAAGTTTGGGATGATGTTTCTATGGATTTCATAGAAGGGCTGCCAAAATCAAAAGGATTTTTGGCTATCCTCGTAGTGGTGGACAGACTTAGTAAGTACGCTCATTTCATTCCACTAAAACATCCATATGCTGCACAATCTGTTACTTATATCTTTGTACAAGAGGTGGTGCGTTTGCATGGATACCCTAATTCGATTGTGTCCGATAGGGATAAAATATTTCTGAGAAAATTTTGAAAGGAAATGTTTTAAGTTATAGGGTACAAGGTTGAGATACAGTTCAACCTACCATCCACAAACAGATGGGCAAACCAAGATTGTCAATAGGTGTCTAGAGGCATATCTAAGATGTTATACTAGCAAGCAACCTTAACATTGGGCACGTTGGGTGGGATGGGCTAAATATTGCTATACCACGTCTTTTCACTCAACTTTGGGCACTACACCGTTCAGAGTCCTCTATGGACGAGATCCTCCCATTATCACCAGGTACAGAATTCAATCCTTTGCCGTGGACACCATTGACGGACTGCTGCAGGAAAGGGACCGGAATTTATCCGAGTTACGTCAACACTTGATGTTAGCTCAACAAAGGATGAAGTTGGCAGCAGATGGGAAACGAAGAGATGTGGAGTTTCAGGTGGGGGATAGGGTCTTTGTCAAGTTGGCACCTTATCGCCAACAATCTGTGGAGACAAGGAGTAACACCAAGTTGGCTCCACGTTATTTTGGTCCCTTTGAGATTCTACAACGCATCGGGCCAGTGCGTATCAGTTAAAGTTGCCCCCGACAGCTAAAATTCACTTTGTTTTCCATGTTTCTTAGCTGAGGAAGTTCTTGGGTACGGATGATTCAGTCATAAGCATGCCAGATCATTTCCTCATTCCTGAGGCTACCCCAGATTATCCAACTGCACATTTGGTCATTAGAAACATCACTTCTAGCTCGGATTTAGAAGTGCTTATTCAGTGGACAGACCATCCAGTTTCGGAGGCTACATGGGAGCTGTTTAAAGATATGAAAGTTCGATTTCCAGACTTTCACCTTGAGGACAAGGTGAAGCTGATGGGGGGGAGTAATGATAGACCAAAGGTAACTTAAGTCTATGTTAGGAAAAATAGAAAGAAGGCAGGGGAGTAAAAGAGCAGAGGGGTAGTTTTGGCTATTAATTCTCTATATTCAGTTAGTTAGTTAGTAGTGCTAACAACCAATCATCAGGTTGTCAGCTAACCGAATCTGTTAGTAGCTACAGATTCTCAGCATAAATAAGAACATAGGAAGGAGGAGAGAGGGTATCGTGAAGTGTCATATGTATGAGCCTTAGGTTGGAGGTACTGGACCTCGAAAACCAATTTATCATTTGTATTCTGTTAAAGAATCAATACCAGAATATACATTTGCCATACCTTGTTTCTAGATCCTATCATATAGTTCCCCATCCTTATGCAGTTTCTAGATAGTCCTAGTCCCCGTGGGAGTGGCAACTCCCCTTCAACTCACCTGGGGTAAGCTGTAAAGGATTTGTCTTGTAATGTCCTCTGGATCCCACTAAATATGAAAAGTTTTGAAGTAAAATGATATATTGATTTACATATTGCTGGATTGACGTCATTCCTTCAATTTGGTGATTTCTTCTTTATTGATTTGTTATGTTGCTTATTGTTTGCATAACACTTACCTCTAAATCCTAATTTGGAACTATCCAGCCCTAATGGGCGGCAGTTTGTGTCATGCAAGGAAGTCTCATCATACTTGCTATCGTTCCATGTTCTCCATGATGCAAATGAGTTGGACAATGGCCATTTTGACAGCAATATGCAGTTTACTGACAAAATAACTTCTGGGAGAGTAAGTTGGTGTTTTAACACGACTTGCAGTTTTCAACTTCTTGGTATAGATTATGTTAACAAAGAGTCATGCAGGTCAGAGATGTTCTCAAAAATGACAACAATGGGGGTGATGTAACTTCCTGTTTGGTGTTGCCCATAGCTTCCACGTCTACTGAACATGAAGATCAACCAACACAACTCAAGGTGGGGAGTGGTGACTGCATGCAAACAGGTAAAAGATATAAATGCCACAAATGCACTATGTCTTTTGATGAGCAGGATGACTTGTTGGAACATCTATTGTCATTTCATCAGAGGGCCCCAAAGAGGCTTAGATGTGGAACATCCATAAATGAAGAGGTGATACTTAAAAATGGAAAGTATCAATGCCAATTCTGCAGTAAAATTTTTGAAGAAAAGCACCGGTATAATGGTCACCTCGGAAACCACATAAAAGACTATGTCAAAAGAGTCGAAAAATCTGGTGGTGTGAAGGGCTCTAGACATGCATTTACTGGAGTTCCTTCCATTGCTACAAACATTAAAGAATCAAGTACAATTGAGCAGGATGCTGTTGCAAGAACTTCTGATAATACAACTCAGGATGAAAGAACTATTGTTCCATTTTGCGAAGTAAATACTTCTGTTGCAATTGATGTTGGTTCACATGATTTTGTTAGTTTTAGTAATAGTAAAAAAGTGGAGAAGATGATTGAAACTGCTGAGAGAACAAACTTTTGTTCATTTGGAGAATTAACGACATCAACTATTCAGAATAGTTGCAGTCATAAATCTTATGATGAAGCCGATGCTTTAAGATCTCCAATGAATGGGATCAATAATTTTGATGCGGAGTACACCATTGCACATATTCACAGCTGTGTTTCTGCTAATAGGGACCAGGCCTCTATTGTTAAGGATGATTTGAATAGAGTTGAGGACATTGAGGATAGAGTTCAATCTGCCAAACTGAATTACATGGAAGTTGATGACCACAATTTGATTGGCAAAGATAAGCCAATATCTGATTTTGATAATAGTTGCATTATGCAGGAGAATGTTGCAACTAAGATTCAGGAGAACAATAGTTCCACAGCTTCTTTGACGGTTCCATTTGGTAAACACATAGATTACAGATCTCTAGGTAGTGAAAATCAGATTCTCATTTCCACCACAGTGGAACCTATGCTGGAAATGAGTTCTAACGATGCTTCATTTACATATTTGGATGAACAAGAACATGCTTTAAACTCTAAATTGAATGATTTGTCTGCCATTCCGATGGATGAATCTGAATTTGATAAAGTGGTTGAGTGTGGAGATAATGAGCAAAGAGCTGTTGCTGGCAGCAGTAACCCTTTACAGATTGAGAATATAAGTCATAGAAGCTGCTTTGTTGTTCCAAATGCAGAAGAGCAAATGCATGATATTGGAAATAATACCATTGCAACTGCCAAACACACATTAATCAATCCACATCAAAAAAAGGAATATGAAGGCATTCAGCTTACTTTATCTGGTGTTGAGCAAACTTTTTTTCTAAAAAATAATGAGGTCAAGTTCTCTAATGTTACAATGGAGGTGCACAATCATAATGTAGTGTCATCCTCTAAGGATAGTGATAGCATAGATGTTGGTTTGGTTGCTGGCAATGCTACTAAAATTGATGTGGAAAAAGGGTTTGACAGTTCCTTACTTGGAGTCTTCAATAGTCCACAGGAGAGGCCTGTGGAGAATACAAATTCTGATGGCAACGTGATAAGGCTATTTTGTGACAGGCAAGCTCGTGAAAATGAAAATAATGTGAGTAAAGAGTTCTCCATCACAGTGAAGGAGCACAAACATAAGGAAAAGAGAAGCTTCAGTAATGATGAGAAACATTTTGTGTCATACGGCAAAAAGGAGAGAGATTTAATGGTAAGGTATGTGGAGGAAACATGTTCTCAGAGGCAGAGTAATCATGAGCAGCATACTTTTGCTGATGAAGACAATATTGATCTATGCAGTGGCACTGCACATGAGCTGAAGCACAAAAGGGAATCAGTAGAGAGTATACTTTGTCTCTCTGGCAATACTACGTCACAGGGCATTGAGAAAAATATGAACAGGCTTTTTTCAGGCACACTTGATGTCACGCCTAGCATTGACAGCTTCAAGAGTTGTAGGAAAAATGATTTGGTGATTGATTTTGATAGCTACAAACAACCTAAAGAAAATGTCACCTCTGATTTTATGTGGGGAATCAATGATATGCAATCTGCAGACTATTTTCCTGCATATAGTTTGGCGTCTGATAAGGTATTAGCTATGCTCATACTTAAAATACTGCATGTTAATTGAAGATCATGCTTCTATCGTGACATTTATTGTTACAGTATTGGAAATTGTTTCAACTTTAGGAAATACTTGGTTAGTCATTTCTTTATGGCAATGGGTTATTCTTGGGCATTGTGAATAGAATGTTAATATTCCTTTACGCTTAGCCCTTGCAGCTTTGTCCTTGATTTGTCGTCCGTTTAAGTTTTCTTTTTATGCTTGAAAACAAGGAATTGTTTTAAGAGGTTTATCCATTTATTCTACAATGAAAGTTATAGTGGGCATATTAAAGTTTACAATGTTGGAGAGTTGTGACAGTTTTAGCTTAGAGTAGAAGTAAATCTTTGCTTCGGATTCTGTAGCAATATTTGGTATTTCTTCGGAACCTTTGTTTTTTTGGTGATCTGTAAAGTTATCATAACTTGTATATTTTTTTTGTTGTTGCAATGGACAGGGTGGAAGTGAAATTGGTCAAAAGTTTGATGGCTGTCAAGGGAGATTAAGCAGCATGACAAATTTGGAATATTATCCAACAACTTCTAAGATGAGCACTCATTCAGATGAATCCAGTTTCTTTTCTTGTGCTGCAGGAATTTCTGATGGTTTTAACTCATCTCTCTGGCATGAGAAGGGAGCTTTGCATTTGTTGCCTAAGGCTACAGGCAGAAACTCTGTTCCTACTATCTGTGCAAATTGCAAGAATGAGTTTTATCATGAAGCTTTTGGAGCTGAAATACAAACAACCTCGTTGAATTTCATTTGTAGAGTTTGCAAGCCTAAATTCTGTGGGTGCTAGATCCCTTACGGAACGGTTGACCAAGAAAATCCAATCTTCATTTAGGAGTACCATTGTGCCCAAGTCAAGTTGAGCTATATTCAGGTATTTCTGTTGGACAATACTTTTTTCCTTAAAGGTCCCAAGGTTTTTAGATTGTTACAATTCACTGTTCATTTGGTATCTCTACTGTGTCTTCTAGTAGTTGATCATGGAACGAGTACCAAAATTGCTTAGTTTAATCCCAACCACCAAATGCTACCTTCCCGATTTGAATTCTGATGGAGGAAGAAGCAATGTGTCTCCTTCTACCACCACTAGGCCACAGTGGTTGTTGACTTGTTGGTTACTTTTTGAAGGTTGCTTGAACTAATCTTTTTCATGTTCTAATGATGCTCAACATATAATGTAAACATCCAGCTCCTAGAGCAATTGATTAGACCTATCAATATTATGTTTATGTGAGACTAATTCAGTAGTCATGTTTGTCCTTTTTGGATATTACTAAAGAAGTGGGCCATGTTATTGAGAAGTAGTTGGTTTAAGAATTGTGGTTGTTTGAATTTTAGTAATCCTATCGTGCTCCTAAAATTGGTTTTGTTTAAAGTCGCTGACACTTTCTTTGTTTTTGTGACAATTTGTGTACCCAGGGTTGATGGCTGCACAACATTGTGGCCAACGTAACCAGAGGCAAGAGGCTGATTTTAAAGTTCTGGTTGGACTCTGTTGTCTCTTGCCAGATGATAAAATGGTTCACAAGTTAGATTGCTGATTTTTTTTATTTGGGGTTCATTTATCTTGTGAAGGGCATATCATTTAATCAGTAGAAAAGTATCAGGTGTTCAATCATATAACCAATTAGTTTAGGTTCTATTAGGCATTTGTCTCGAACGCAAAACCCTTCATTCTAGATGTTCTTTTTCTCAATTCAAATATTTAGCCAGTGATTATTTATTCTATGACTATCGCTTTACTTTGCTTCTTCGTGTATGCCCAGATATTTCTTTGGCGCCTCTGTTGGATTGGAAGCCTTTGCATGTGACGTGGTTGAAAAGGCTTAAATTGTTCGTCTTCAGGGAGAGTAAATAACCAATAAAAAATAGGAGTATATAGAAGAACCAATGTTATGAATATCGTACCGGAGTCGGTACCGGATTAAGCTCTAAAACGGAACGGTACCGGTACCGGTCTGTATCGGGTATCGTTTCGGGGAATTTTTTAAATTTATAAAATAGTCTCTAAAATTTTTAAAAATTACAAAATAATCTATATTGATATATTATATAGTTGTACTGTATACTTTACTAGTTTACTGTTTATATCAACCATACTTTTAAAAATTTTAATAATAAATAATAATGACAATTAATATAAAATAATAATAATTTTTAAATATTTTACATATAAATAATTACCACA
>JANZLC010000122.1:24324-40557 GCA_026413385.1 Erythroxylum gracilipes
AAATAATTTATTTTTAAGTTTTATTTAATTTATTATTATTATTATTATTATTAAAATATTTATTATTATTTTAAAACATTGAAAAAAAAAGGGGGGAAGGAGAGGTAGGAGGGAGGGAGGGAAATTTTGAAAATTTTTAAAAATTTTGCAAAAAAATCCCACATTTTTTAAAATTTCCGGTACCGGCCGGTATTTGACCGGTATTTTGAATATCGATCGGTACAGCCGAAACGGACCGGTACCGACCAGTATTCAAACCCGGTACCAAAGTCAAGGTACCGGTACCGAATTTAGGCCGGTACGAAATGTACCGGCTGGTACCGGCCGGTACGAAACGGTATCCATAACAATGAGAAGAACTATAGTTCAGGCGGCACACATCCTAACCAATGTCGCCTCTTATCAAACAGCAGATAGTATAAGAACATAAATATTTTAGGTTTAGGCTTCTTCTCTGGGTTTTATACTCAATAAGCTAACCCGGATAAACTCAATGAAAGTGTAACATACATTACATGCTAATACTATACCTGGAGAGGGGGAGAGGAGGTAATGTTATCTAGATTTATGTGGTAGATTTCTTTGCATAAGATCATTTACAACTACTAGAGCTGAAGGAGTCGATCTTGTTAGATGCTGGGGCTAACAAGGTGAAAGACAATACTATGGACCACTCTACAAGTGCTGCTACATGGAAATAGTCCTGTCCTCGAGTAAATTTTGTGTTAACAAAGTATCAGGTGAGGCAAAATGCTTTGGTGGTAGAGGAATAGGAATCATTAATATGGCGTTTCCTCAAAAGAGGAAGCATCCGCCGAGGTTGACTGCTCCGTCTTCTTGTTATCATTCCTACAACAAGTATTTATATATATGTAATGTATGCCGATGCTGTGCAGTGCAGCTCTGCTTATTTCTCTAGAATTACTTTTATCTGTAATATTATTCATACTATAGAGTATAGAGTTGCAAATGATTGCCTACTAAACTCTCCCTAAAATTTTGCCCATCGAGGCCGCTGTTAAAATATCTTTTACTTGGTTTGATTTGACGCCATGTAAATTCTAGTTTGTTAGTAATATTCATAATAAACTTTATAATATCAGGTAACAGCAGGTACTAAGGCTTCACATTGCTTGCCAGTAAGATCTAAGAAAATAGAACAACAAAAAAAGTCACATGTTAAGAACAAGATGGATGCTAAAGGCTGCCAGTCTAATTTATAAAAGGCATGCGTGCCTATGTTAAGTTTAACATTGGTTAACTAAATAGAATAAGATTGGCTAAGGAATTGTAAACACCACGCCAGAGGGGCTCACTGTCACTTCACTCGAACCATACAAAAAGAGTAGCCCCCGACCAGACCGGTGTCTGCGGCGGTGGGGAAGGTGAAGAAGAGAAGTTCAGTTTGGTAGGACTAGGAGTAGGAGTGATCTGTTTATTAGGAGTGATCTGTTTATTTATAAATCCATAAAATTTTCAATTCGTCTGTGCTTTATGCCATCCCAAGCCCTAAACTAATCTTCAACATCTGACCCTTTTATCCAATCGTTTAGCCATAACCTGGGAGGTTCCGCTCCGAAAAATAAGATTTTATTCGGCTCACCAACCAAACCCTCACGGTAACGAATCACAGTCCCCCAGCTTTAGTTTGTTCCTCCTTCTATACCCACCTGAATTTGTTTATTATAAAAACTGGATCTACTTTTGTCTTCCTTTTATTTGTTTTTGGAATTTGTTTTTTGTGCGGAAGATGGGGGGCCGGATCGGCATGGGTTTGCTTTTGATTTTGATTTTGATTTTGATTTGTGGATGGCCGCCGTACTCCTACTCCTCCGCCGCCTCCCCGGCCCAATCCGCTAGGGTTTCGATGTGTAAGTTGCAGTCCCTCTCGGATTCGATCTTTGGGATTCGAGATCAAAACGATGCCGGTGGTTATCTCCATGTCACTGGTGTCACGGAGGTCAGTGATGTCTTTTTCTTGCTCTTGCTCTTTCTGTTTCTTTCTTCTTCCCTTTTTTTTTTTATGGGTGAAGTTCTTGATCTTTGCCTCATAATCTCTGCGGGTTCTTTTGCTTTCGTCTTTATCAAGATTATTGAAACTTAGAATTAGTAATACCGTCAGTGTAGAGAAGATTCCTAGTATACCTGTTTACTATTTTGCTTCTGGGTCTCCGTTCGTGCGCGTAAATGTGTCGACTTTATGCATTTTAGGCTTGGTTCAGTTGGCACTTATTGCATCTTTGACAGCACTAGTTCTTACACACCAAAGATTTTATCTTGTGAATGAATTGTGCAAATTTTGTGGCACATCTATACAGACTTCTGATGATTTATTATTAGGTTCTTAATTGTCTATACTAAATTCGATGGATATTTGCTAACTTCGATTGGTGTTTAAATGTATTTGTTGCTGTTGGTATCCTTACTGATTGGATTTGTATTGCCTTTTGAAGGGAGATGAGGGCTCATTGCTGAAGGCATTGGATGTGCTTCACAAGAATAATCATAAATTTGTAGCTGTGCTTTTCTATGCCTCATGGTGCCCTTTCTCCAGGAACTTTAGACCAATCTTCTCCCTCCTGTCTTCCTTGTATCCATCAATTCATCATCTTGCAATCGAAGAATCATCCGTTAGACTAATGTCAGGACTTAAAATCTATGTGAATTTTAATACGTTCATAGCATGTTTATGGTCTTTAGCGTATAACAATGATTGGATTTCTGCAGGACGCTGCACAAGTATAAAGTTCATGGATTCCCTAGGCTTTTCCTACTGAATTCTACAATGCGTGTTCGCTATCATGGGTCCCGTGGTCTTGGTTCCCTTGTTTTGTTCTACACTGACGTTACAGGTGGAACTTTTTCTCCTCACCTTCGACTCAAATTATTTTGAGCTGCAACCGGGCAATATTATCTACCTATCTGCAGTAATGAAAATGTTGTGGTCATTTTTTGTAGGAGAATAGTCTTAGTTACAAAATTTTTCTCATTGTTTATCTGTTAAATTAATGCAGATGTTCTATTCAAGCATTTTTTCAGTAAGATTTAATTTATTGTGGTAGCATATAGTTATTTCCGATAATCTTTTGAAGGGTAAATGCTTGTTTTACTATTCTTTTTGGTCTTGAATTATGCTTGCATCAACCCTTGACCATGTCTGTATACGTCATCCTTGAATTTGATGTACATCTATATGCTTGTCATGGTTGAGGATTGATTTTTGCCATGGGACCTTACGAGGATGGTTGATTGTAGGCATTCAGACTGCGTCTCTGGACAAAGGAGTGCTTGACAAAATTGCACGTCCACCAAACTATGAAAATCATGACCAGATTGAACAGGAAAATTGTCCATTCCCGTGGGCAAGATCTCCCGATAAATGGTTTGCACAGAAGACATGTCTGGCACTGGCTACTGCTTTTGTGATTTTGAGATCGCTTTACTTGTTTTTGCCAGCACTTCATGTGTTGGCCCGGTTTTTTTGGAGAAGACGCATTCGGATCAGCAGATTAGGGAGCCTCTTGGATCATGCAGGAGCCTTATTGAATCGTATTTCTTTTAAGGAACCATGTGGAAAAAGGAATTTGCAGGAAGGAGCTATTAATGCTAGGGCATGGGCTTCCAAGTCCCTAGTTACTGTGTCTATAGGAGATTCGAGTTCCAGTAGGGGTCCACCAGTCAGTGAATCATGATGGCCTCAAGTTTGGAGATGGATATCGAATATTCCTACAAAAGGTTTGTGCTACAAATTTGTCTTCTGCCGGTTGCTTTTTCCCAAGGATGTTCTTGGCATTATTAATGTTGACCATGTAGTGACCCATTTGTCATTTTGTGCATATGTTTAGAATACAATTTGTTTACCATTCAAGAAACAATAAATTAGATTTCAGTTTCTGAACAGATTACAGTTGGCTGAACTGATGTAGACATAGTTTGTTATACCAAGTCAATGTAACAGTTTGCATGCAAAGGTTGAAACTTAATTCCTGGGATATACATATAGCAGCCTGTCCATTTTATGACCAAGATCCCATTTACCAGAGTTTTTGAAATATCTACTCGAGTCTGGAATTTGATTTTGCGACTGTACCCATTGGATATAGTTGTAGAACTTGTAGAGAGATGTATGATTTTTCCCTTTACGATACAAGTGATCCTAATTTGTGACCGCCATGAAGTACAGAATGGGGAGATTGAGGACCATTTTTCAAGGACACATCTTTTAATATGTTCATAATCTGAGTCGTGTTTACTGCTTAACAAACAAGAATCAATATGAAAATGATGAGAGCTATTCGCTGCGTGCGAACTATTTTTTAATTTAATAACTCTCTTAATTTGATCGGTTTTATCATTTTTAATCAACAAAAAGATGTTTTTTAGCTTAAAAATTTGGAAGCTTTCTTCCATAATCACATCAGATGCCAAGTCTTAAGAGGCACATAGAGCAAAGACAAAATCCGACAAATTTCCACTTGGGCCTGGTCCCATCGTTATGATCGGTGACTTGAATCATTAACCTAACCCATCAGACATCCGCTATTGGTTTTTCAGTCAACGTCACACCTTCCTATGTGACCCCACTAAATTCCCATCCAACGCTTTTGATTCACAAATGGACCTTCAGAGTTTTGAACCCCAATTTTGACCGTCGATTGTACTGCGCCAACATTGTTAAAACCGCATCATATGTCTCCTGACTGGACCAACCGCTCTATATCATCAGCAGTTGTCCAGTTCAGCCACCAAAACCCGCAATTTCATTTCTCACGTACACGCATAGTCGCACAGAGAGAGTGTGTGTGTGTGAGAGAGAGAGAAGCAATGGAGAAGGAGAGAGAGCAACTGGTTTACTTGGCTAGGCTCGCAGAGCAGGCTGAGAGATACGATGGTACTTCTTCTTCTTCTTCTTCGAGCAATTTATATTGCAAAATCTAAGCTTTTGGTCTTTCTCCTTGTATGATTGATAAAAGGGGGTGGTTATGGGTATGTTTGATTTGTGTTTTTAGATTATGTACAGACGGGGGTTTTGCTTCGTTTCTCTTGTTGGATTTCCCAGTTTCGATTGGTTGATGTATTGTATGTTCCTATTTCTAGTCATTAACTTATCATTTTGTGCTTCAATTATTCCCTTCGATTTAGGTCCTCTTTCTCTAGGGTTAGTGTTGTATTTTGATGCATTTTTAGCTTCTTCGGCTGAAGTACGGTGATCGGTTCATGTCTGATAGGCATGTCATAAATGGGGATTGTCTGGTTTATACTATTCTTTCACTTTGTATCACATCACTTCTCGGTCTCTCTTGTTCATAAACACGAGCCTGAGTACCATATTGGTGAAAGCGTCGATGTGCCTCACATGTCTATTTGTGTTTTATTTATCCTCAACTCCAAAATGTTCAACCTGCTTGTTGCAGAGATGGTTGAGACAACGAAGAAAGTTGCCAAATTAGATGTGGAATTGACAATTGAGGAGAGAAATTTGCTCTCAGTGGGTTACAAGAATGTTATTGGTGCGAGAAGAGCGTCATGGAGAATCTTGTCTTCCATTGAACAGAAGGAGGAGGCTAAGGGGCATGAACAAAATGTAAAGAGGATAAAGGAATACAGACAAAGGGTCGAAGATGAGCTTTCAAGGATATGCAGCGACATATTGTCAATCATTGATGAGCATCTTCTCCCATCCTCCGGGTCTGGGGAATCAAGTGTCTTTTACTATAAGATGTGAGATTCATTGACCATTATATAATTCCCTTTCCTTTTAGTTGTTGAGCTGTTCTCACTTGGAGCTATAGTTCTGCTACACATTGAAAAATGGACAACACTTTCAAAGGTGGAGGAACTTTTAGATTTTTGCTATTTCTCGTGTAATTTGAGTTGATAGTGGTGTTCTGTGAAGTGATGCAGCCAAAGACCTAATTAAGACTTCACAACATTATTGTGTAATGGGATTTATATCTGTCAACCAGTTTATGACCGTTTTTTAAATTGGTTCAGGACGTTTATTCCCTCCAGAGTTTCAGTTAATCAATTATGTTTACTCAGATAATTTCATATTAGTGTTTGTGCTACTTCGTTTTGAAAATTTCAAACACCCTTTTATTATATTTTCAGTGTGAAACTTTTTAATCTCTTTGGGGTAGGAAAGGAGACTATTACCGTTATCTAGCTGAGATTAAAAGTGGTGATGATCGAAAAGAAGTTGCAGACCAGTCCCTGAAAGCTTACGAGGTGTTTGGTGACCTTCCACTCAGTTTGAGATTTATTTGCTCTTCACATTTTCGCTCAATTTACTTCCTTAAGTTTCTCTCATTTTGTTTCCGAACATTAAATATGAAAGTTTAAGAGAATTGTTCACTTTAATGAAGGCTGCCACATGTTTTTATTTGCACTGCAGGCTGCCACTTCTACTGCTGCCTCAGATTTGCCACCGACTCATCCAATCAGACTCGGCCTGGCCCTGAATTTCTCTGTCTTTTACTATGAAATATTGAATTCCCCAGAAAGGTCAAAATGCCTTTGCTAAAAGATTTAAAACTCTATACTTCAGAAAAATGGTATTAATAATAATGGAAAAAAGTTGGTAACTATGCTATTTTCTTTATGCATACAGCTCGTTGGTAACTTGCATACTGCATCTCTTCTTGTGGATGTGAATTTTGTGCTGTTGTCTTTACATTATCTATGTTGTGCAGGGCCTGCCATTTGGCTAAGCAAGCATTTGATGAAGCCATAGCAGAACTTGATAGCCTCAATGAAGAATCCTACAAAGACAGCACCCTTATCATGCAACTTCTGAGGGATAACCTAACATTGTGGACATCTGATCTGCCAGAGGAAGGAGGTAACTTTACAATTACCCTCTTTCCCCAGAGCAGTGAGCTCCTTGATCCTTAAAAATTTTCTTTAGAGAAATTCAAAATATTAGGGGTTACTTTAGGCTTATGATCCATAGCTTGTTTTCTTCCAACGAAGAACCTTTCTTTCTTTTCTGGATCCATGAGGCATGGAGCATTTTTAATTTTCTTTTTTTCTGAAGGAAATTTGCAAGTAGGCGCTAGTCAAAGGAAAAAATAACTGAAGTTGATGGTCTACTTTAAAATCTGAAGTTTGGGTCAGACAGAATTCTGACAGATTTGGTTAGGGTTTACTTTATGATGAAATGAAATCTTTGTGGCGGGAATTGCTTTTTTCAGTGGTGTTTGCGTATTGCTTCCTCTGATTCATAAATTTTATTGTGGGGCCAACAATGAGAGTTTCATCATATTGTTCTATGGAAGCTAAGAATTTGTCAGGCATTTGGACCTTGATCAATTTATATGATACAATGGAATGACTCTAGCCCGTATGATGAATTAAGATTAATTCTTTCTTTATCAATCAGTCACCATAATCATTCATACATTTTTATAATTACAACTTTGCAGGTGAGCAACCTAAATCTGATGATCTTCAGGCCGAGGTAAGAAGTTTGTGATTTTGACGTATTCATTTGTATGCATGTACCTACAATTGGATATCTGCTTTAGCTGTTCTGATTGGTGATGTTGTAGGTAAAAGCAAAAGATTATAGTTACAGAGGGATCCTGTTTACAGTTGTAATGTCATTGAATCATATGAATGATTTTGATATCATATATTTCATTTTATGCATTGTACAATACAGAATGCAATGAAGGATTAGGAGTATATACTGCAACTCCTTGGCCACCTTATTGAGACTGATCACAGTCTTCTTTTTATCAGTAACAGTTGCAATACTGATGATTAGGTAGTCCAGTCTTTTGAGGTTTAAGAAGCACACTTGATGGTGTTATTGCTTTGGTTAAAATGTTTCTAGTTTGTCATAGTGGTTAAGGTGCATGGTTGAAAGATCTGTTATACGGTAACAGCGAAATTAACCAAGCCCTTCATTTTAGGGAAAAGACCAAACCAAGTGCATCTTAGATATGCACACAGAAAAGGGAAATGTTTTACGAGATAGTAATTTTAAAAAATAGTTGTACGAAATGCAGTTGCACTGATGGTCTTCACTTCCGAAATTGGTTTTGAAAACTTTGAAGGTAATGTTATTTGTTTGGCCTAGCTTTGCAAAATTTTACTTATTGCAGATGCTGCTCGTACGTGCAGATCTTATCTACTTATGCACTAACCAATTGTGCCTATTTATTTTCCAGAATTAGCTGGGTTAGAAGGGAGTGGTTTTCTGAGACTGCTTTCAGTAAGAGGAAGGGAAAATTATGATGCATTACCCTTTTAGTAGATGTGTGTGGAGTGGTGGACCATTGGCTTCATGGCTTGTGTCCATATATGATCAATAGATGGTTGCAGACAGTTTGTGATTTCTATTTAAACCTAGTTGGATTTTGCTACTTTTGAACCATTGCTGTCGCCTTTAGAATATATAGATTCAATTGGCTTTAGACTTGGCCATGCGAAGTTTCATATACTGATTGGTGTTGCATTTGATCTTGTAATATGCCATTTCTCTTTAATGTTTATCCAATTTGCAAAATCACTATTGATTGTAGTCGTGTACTTGTTGGGCAGATTTTTGCTAATGCCTGTCTTGGCTGCAATACTTAATCTGAAACTGTATACAACAGATAACATGCAGTCATAAAGTCACGGGGAACATTGCTGTGTTTCCAGCAAACATCCCGTCTCAAGTGAAAGAATCAGAAAACGATACAACTTCCCCATCTTTCATTTTAATCCCCTACTACTATTTACTCATTGAGGGCGAATCGTGTCAATAATTACCTGTAGTATATACATACACCACTTTTATATTTTTCGTCAATTGATTACCTACAATTTTAAGTAGAGAAAATGTTGATATGATTATATTAATGACATTATAATCAAAAGATGAAATGTAGCCAACACAGGGGTCAGAAGATGCAAAATTAGGAGCAAATCTGAGAAACCCCAAGGGTTGGAAAATCAAATGATATGTGCCTCCAGAACAAAGCCGTCAAGAAATCGATCATTAAGATCTCACACCTTGCAGCCGAAAGGGGAGGCAACAATCGCCATTTCAAAACAGCTATTTGTTTGATCCAAAAGAACACAACACAAAACATCCACACAACAATCCCCAATTTAATAATATACACCATCAGCCGACGCAAACGAAGATTTACCCAGAATGCTAAAAAGACGAAAGAGCACGAAATAGTTCCGACACATTTCTGCTCGCTCAAACCATTCTTTTGATACTTGTATATATAGAGGGAGAACTAGGAAACTAAACAAACCCTAGCTTGCCTAATCGTGTCTGTCTTTGATAATTTGGGCCTGGGTTTGTCTTTACTACGACTTTTTTGTACTTTGCACAGTAGATTCGGCCTGCTTATTAGTTGTTAGAGGCCTTATTGTTGTAATCAAACATGAATTTTGAGAACAAAACATAATTTTCTTCTGGATTAGATTTCATTAAAAACTATATATAACTAAAACAGGATTAATTAAATAAATACATTTTCAATTCTATATGTACCGAGTAAGTGGGTTATTATTAAATTGGTATCATACCTCTATTCTATATAATTATCAGAAAGAACATTTCTACTCAAAGAATAAAGCTAAATACTATCGGAACTTTCCAAATATCAGGCCTTAGCTGAATATTTTGAAGTCTCAGAATTGAACTCTCCCATTTTAACTTACCTATCTTCAATCTCCCTTCCCTTTCAACTATTCTTCCTGGTTCTTAACTGTTCTCAATTTCAAAGCTTTTGTCACCATTCTCTTCCCTCTTCTGCTTTCCACAACTGTCTACCACCTATGGACTGAACGAAATGCCAGAACTTTCAAGAATGAAGCCTTGGCTGAGGAGCGTGTGCGCTCAGGAGTAATCTCCCACGTTAGGGAACTTCTCAGCCTAAATACCGAGAGGAGGTAGTTTTTCCTTTATTTTATGCTACGTCCCTCTTTCTTTTTACAGGTCTATTGCACTCTGCTTTCGAGGTTTCTTCGGACTGCTCAAGCCCTGCCTATCCTTGGAGGCGCTGCTCCGGTCGTCATTGGTGGCAGATTTAGTCTTGGCCTATTCGGGGCTATGGATATGCAGTCTCTTTATGTTAGTCTCTCCTTGGCTTGCTAGCTTCTGGTTGGATTGTTTTAGCTATGATTCTCTTTGGTCCTTGTATGCTTGGGCTTCCTTTGGATTTGCTTCTTGGATTTCTTCTTGTTGCTATTGTTTGGGTTTCGGATTATTTCTTCCTATGCTACGGTGTCCCTTAGTTTATTTTAGCTTGCCCTGAGGCTTCGCTGGTCGAGTCTTTTGCGACATTATCTGCGTACCTTATTGTATTTATTTGATTATTAATTTAATTTTTTTTCTGATTTACCCAAAAAAAAAAATGACTGAAGAATCCAAGTTTTGTTTGCCGAGAATAGGCCAAGTGTCCAGTCATGTTGGTACATATGTATGACTGAACTTTAGCTCAAACGAAATGGAATAAGAAGTAACAGCAAATAAATTGATTTATCTAACTACTCGACCGTCAAAAAGTATTATTTAGTTAAGACTCTTCTAGTCCAACGTTTGACCTTTACATCTCCTTTAGACAGAACAGAAAATGGTAAGACCGTTTCATCTTCATTCCACCTGACAAAAGTCGAATGACTTTCATGTTTCAACTGATAAAGTTGGCTTCAGACGATAATTTTGTGTGGTATAAATCCATAACACCATTTAGAAACATAAAGTGAAATTACAACTGAATCATAATCACCTTTCTACCTCCCGCTTGCCTCATAATTCAAGAAACCAAAAGAGAGTCTACATATCGCATATTTGCAACAGGAACTTTTACTGGAAGATCTGCTTTAAAACCAAATGCTAAGGAGACAAGATACAGGATTGAGCTTTCATATACTACAAACCGGGTATTTCTTGAATCCAGGTAAACAACTTCTGCTCAAAACAGTGGCACAATAGAAGGCAATTTATGTCAGATTTCTAACGTGATCCCACAAAGAAATCAAGCTATATCAAACACTGAAATCTAATGAATAGAATAAATTTACAAAAGGCAGAAGAACCCTGCCATGGTTCTCTGAATTCTTTGGCAGAACCTGATGATTGCAGAGGAGAGATAGGGAATATGCCAGTCATGTATGGATAGATATTGTTTTTTATTGTCGAATGCATACGTTGGAAAGCAGGTATGTGTAGGGGCTCCAGGAGAACAATAGTGTTGGAAAGATTTTATGGCCTAAATCTAACAACAACACAAGATATGTCATCTTTACTGTCTTTTCTTAATGCCTCCGCTATTAGCTGCTTAGCTGCTTTCATTGGGTCTTTAATCCTTCTTGCAATATCAACAGCCTCTTGGTTCGTCATCACCTGTATCGTTCAAGACGAAGGAAAGAGTAAATAATCCATGTGGTATTCCCTAATACAAGCACAACCTATCAAAGGAGCAGTACTTAGAACCGACTGTGTGTCAAGAGACAGAGAAATTAAAATTCAGATAACCTTCCAAAGGCCATCACTCGCAAGGATCAAAATATCTGTATTTTCATCTATATCTGTTATTTGAATGTCGGGATCAGACCGTAAATGTGACTTGAGGCTCTTGTCCCCAAAAGCACGAGATACAGCCAACTGCCCATTCACTCTGGGGACATCTCCTGGATAAATATTTGCAAGAGAAATCTAATCAATAGTATGCCCATGTTCCAAAAACATGTAGCAAAGCAGTATCAAGCAATTAAAACATCAAGTTACCCTAAATCATGCATATGGAATCCTTAAGCTACCATCTATATTCAAGAGATGTTAAATAGTCTTTTTCTTTCAGTTCAATGTAATAAATAGTCATGAACTTGAGAAGTCCGTAAGCTACCATGCATTGATACATACCAATCGTCCTCAATTCTATGAAACCCAAATAATCCCCAATCAGTCTGGCGTGTCTACCATTTCACCACCAATTCCCAACATTGAATTGAGACTAGATATTTTATTTAGGTAATCACCTTACACTTCCACTGAAACTAAATGTGAACCAGACTAGACAAACTAAATCACATTTCATCCACTGAATGGAACAAGGGCTACTTGTTGAGCAAACATGCTTGATTCCAGAAACTGAAACTTTTCCTTCCGGATGTGATGCACATTGATTTCTGGGAATATAATGGTAAACAGGTTTTACTCAAAAACAGTATGAAAAGAACTTCAGTTTAGCCATTGACCTTGACTAGCTCTACACAAATAATTCAAAATGTACGGGATAACATTTTCAACGCAAAAGATGAACAAAGAATCAGGATATAAGGGAAATAAGACTGTTAAACAACAGCTGATGAAAAGTGAACCTAGGATTCACAATATCCACGAAAGTTCCAATTTCATGACAATACATGCTCTTTGTTAGAGCAGCAGATAAAAATAATATTGGCAGCCATCCATCTCAATAAGCTAACAACCTGGCATGTTTGAGACAAACCCTCCTTTGTTCTCTATGCTACCTCTTTCAGTATTTGGTTCATGATCTGTCGTCATTTGTCTTGCTTTCCCCCCTCTTGAAAGAACTGCTCTTGAATCTCCCACGTTAGCTACCCACAATCTTCCATTTATCAAAATTGCAGTCACGGCTGTTGACCCACCCAGCCCCAAATCAGAACTATGAGAGAGAATAGCCTGATCTGTCCTTTCATAGGCTTTCAATATAGACCTGGTAGGGTCCACCCAAAACTCTTCCTAAAATGGTCAGTAGTAAAATGTTAGATTTTGTAACAAATCAGCTCCTAAATAGACGGTAAGAAAATGTTAAGCTGTTCGTATCCACACCTCTTTTAGGATATTGGCAAACAAATGCTTTTGTAGGTATGCGGGTACACCATCTCCCAAATGACCGTCATAAATAGCAAAAAGTCCCAATTCTTGTGCATGCTCCTGCACGAACTTAGCAACATAATAATCCTCCATTCGGTGATTGGCTTTTCCTTCTACTAAGCAGTAACCATACTTGACATAACCATCGCGGCTTTTTCCCCTACCAGCGCTAGATGATGAACGTCCTCCCACAAACTACATGTGAAAGAAACCAAATTGAATCTAAATCTGACATGCTTCAAAAGAAGCAAGCAAAATAAATTCCAAGTTTCTAAAAGTACAAAGATGAGGCAGAGGAATGGCATTACAGCAGAAAACAAAATGTAGAATAGTTCGACGTACCACATAAGAGAAGCATGAGTAGTTATTAGTATACACTGGCTAAACGGATAAACCAAACCACAGACCATGCTTTATTCATACATTTTTATAGGCAAGGAAGTATAGAATTAAATAACAAGAAAATAGGTATCATAAACACACACCTCAATTCATACAACCTGGTATTAGTACTTAAAATTGCGATAATGCAAATTTGCATATTCTTGAAATTCTATAAACCAGATTTATGGAGAAGCTACATAAACCTTCGAAAGCAGTCAAATAAGACAAAATAACCCAAGACGATGACTTTTAAACTTCCCATCCATCCCTTTTCAACATATAGCCTTAGTGTGTATTATCGATACCTAATATACTAGAATCAACCCAAAAAAACCACATATGCGATGTTATATGTATCTAACAAGAATCAAGGCCAGAATTGTGCAGAATTCTCATAAGAAAGTGAGAATAAAATTAAAAAATAACAAAACTTCTCAGAGACTATGCATAATAGAACCAAATTTCAGATTAGCACCATGCTTCTGAATCATTTTAACAGCCCATTTAGGAAGCAAGCATGTAAGCCAATTAATTAAAAATATAGGATCACAAACATCAATATAATATTGAAGATGATTAAGATCGTTACCTCAGAGTAGGAAGTAAAAAAACAGCAAAACTTATCCATATCAGAAAACTATGTACACAACCTCCACCTCCTTCAAACTAAATCCCCACCATCCACCTCCAGTATCCACTTCCAATCCCAATTCCAAAGAAAATCCACCGCTAGGACGCTAGAATCTGCAACATCAAAATGCAAAGGTGATCACAAACTAAGAGACGAAGCGTACAGAAACCGCACCTACCCAAATAAGCAACCCTAAAACCCCAAGCAGTTAGAAAGAGAAACAAAAAACTAAATATACGAACTGGGTATTTGTCAATTACCTCGAAACGATCCAATTAAGAGATGAAAAAGGATAGATTGCCGGTAAAGAGCTGTTTCTTCTTCAATCAGTAGTTTGCCCAAGTTATGGCATAAGCAAACAATTATAACCAAACACTTCAAGTTTTATTCCCAAAAGAAAAGAAAAGAAAATATGACTCCTATAATTGGGTGATGAAAAATTGCTAGTAAGTGGAATCGTATAGGATGGATTCTGGAACTGGTTTGAGGAGCCTTTGGAAAGAGAAAAGAAGAAGCTTTGTGTTTGTATATAATAATAATACACAAGACAAAAGCAAAAAGCTAAACTTTAAAGCAGACTTTCTTCGTGTTGACTTTGCTGTAGTCTGTTCCTTTCCTTCTTGGTTTTGCCCCTCCTTACAAATTCATTTACAGTTTTGCTTTCCCCGGTCACAAAAAATCCGTTGCTTTCTCAAAATTACTTTCTTTGTTTTTTTAACTAATAGAAACCAGTAGTGTGTCTAAGAAAACAACTTCTCCATGTTCGTAAACTTTTGAACAAAGAACTACAAGACCATCCCAAATTTCCAAATCTTTCACTGCCCCGCCCCTGAATTTATCAAAATGCATGCTTTGGTTGACCACGACCCAGCAAACTTCGAGGAAGCAGATACTTTGTGTTTGTGCAGCTTATCTCACTTTTAGACTATGATATATTATATTACTTTTTTTTAAGTAACTGATAATTTTTTTTGACCATTAAATTATAAGCCAATTCATAAAAAATAAAAAAATATATATACTACGATCCCCCCAAAATTCTTGCAAAGCTGTAGTATTGACGTTGTTGTAACGTTAACGAATATACATTTGGCGTTATAAAGACTTGATAGTGTAGCCCATGTGAGTACTGGTACAGCTTCAAGTGAAATGTACTTCTCCTGAATAGACACGAGAAATTTCTTAGCAGCCTCCTAGTCCCGGTGGGGTTGGGCTTTAGAGCATCTTGTAATGCAATTTTGTGAATTGAATTGATTATTTGAAAGAACTAATTCTTGTCCATCACATCAAGTCATAACTCCTAGTTTTGGAAGGTACTACTGCTAACATCGTACAGCAATTACTGTAATTACGGCTTTTTTGTCAGAAACGAACAGTAAGGGTTTAAAACAAGCATTTTAAATCTGCTCCATGGAAGAGCTCACTGGTGTAGCTAGTCATCCCAGTAAATTATCTATCTAGTGATCCTAGTAATTATCTAGAACTAAGCTTAATTTGCGATTGAAGAATGGATTCTCTAAATTGTTCCAAGTCACGTGATACCCAAACTAAAAAGAAAAGGCAACGAATTATCAACGCTGCTGAACCAAATTGACAACTTGACTTGGTCCAAGTATTTGACCGTATTAGGATTGGGAAACATCATAGATCAGCCTGCTCGGAGATGAAAAGGTATTTTTCTTCTATTATCAGGTTTTGGGTATGAAACAACCTTAAATCTTTGAGCCAGCTATCTTATTTTGTGAGGTACCTATAAACCAGCGAGGGGATTAGTCACTGGATCTACTGGTGGATATTCTGGTCTGAGATTAAAAAAATAACATTCTATTAAGTGACCGTTTCACCACAATAGCTTAAGTTGTTGTATGAAGTCAATTTAATTGATTATATATTCACTAACACACTCCCTCAAGTGAAAGCTCTTTAGACTTAAAACTTGCACAGGCTCACTCTACCTTGTGCTTAATAATAAGTGAGTGGTAGGATTTGAACTCACGACCACTTGATCACAAAAGCTCTGATACCATATTAAATGACCGTTTCATCACAATAACTTAAACTATTGTGTAAGACTAATTTAATTAATTTTATATATTTACTAACACCTTCGTAATAAAAGTAGTCTCCTTTAGACCTGGCAAATGGGCGAGTGGTCCGGGTATGGGTACGGGTCGAACGGGTACGGGTAATAATTTTGAAAATCCATACCTTGCCCAGCGAAAACGGGTAATGATTTTGAAAATCCATACCCTGCCCAGCGGGTATGGGTAGACCCGCGGGTTACCCACTATATTTTTTTTATTTTTCATTTTTTAAATTTCAATTAATAAACTTATTCAACAAGTTTAAATTTTCATTAAATGGG
>JANZLC010000123.1:17713-35701 GCA_026413385.1 Erythroxylum gracilipes
TCAAAGTACAGTAATCACAAAACTTACACTTAGAAATATGTTCCAGCACAATGTACATTAACATCCAAAATCAACAGATCATAACTCTCAACCCAAAAATCGAAAAATGTCATACTTAGTGGCGATAGAAAGCTAGAAAGAAAATCTTCAACTTTCACTAATTGAGCAATTTCATCCTAAATCAACCTAGAAAAATTCATCAAAGTTTCAGGTCACATTTTTCGTATTACTGTTCATACTACACATGTAACTCACATTCAAGGCAAAATTTAGACCCCTTCAAGCCACAATTGGACAGCAATTCCTTCATAAGAATTCTATCCAAACTTCTTAAATTTAATTTAAGCCAAACATCATCTCAATAGCATAACCATATAAAAAGTTATGACCCAAACATTGAAACATACTCACATTCCATTTTTCAGCTTTTACACCTAACTCTACTCTTATCATTCCAATACCCTTTCTACTCCAATTAGCATCCAATTTAGCCAAGAAATCAGCCACAATTTCTTCAAGCCATTCACTTGAATAAGTAGCCACAAAAATGGCAGCACACCCACACAATTTTCTTACTTTAATTACCACTTATCTAACATCATAAAAACTAATCCAAAACATGTTAAATCATTCATCCAAACACAAACATGAACTAATACCCAAACAATCAAACCACAAGCTTCAAGAAATTAATGCACAATAAATCACAATTAATGCATCTAACTATCAATTTAAGAACATACAACTTAATTTTCACCTAAACAAGCTTCAAATCTTCAATTCTTCAAAAGATTACAAATTCACTTCCTTCCTCCCAATACCATACGATCATCACTTTAAGGAAGGCTAGGTTAGTTTTTGTTTTAGAAACAAGATGAAGAGATGGCAAAGATCTTGAAGTGGCTAGTGTTGAAAAAGAGCAAAAAATCACATGAAAAGTGAAGGTGTGGCCGTGAATGGAGAAAGCAAAGAAGAAGAGAATATAAGGTGAAAGACAATGAAAATAAGCTTTGTTATTCTAGAGTGTCGTGGGTTCAACATAAAATTCAATGCTTAAAGAGTGTCATGACACTTACCACTTAAAAGAAAAAAAAACAAACTAATGACTTTTAATAAAAGAACCTAATAGAATTTAATCTCTAATTCATTAAACTTCCAATGGCTTAAAAACAATAATTCCTAAAATCATGTACCTAATTTTTCAGTGCCAGTGGACAGTCATTTTCAGTACCGGAAACCAATCAGTCTGCCGCTTGAAAATTTTTTCGGTCTGAAAATTTTCTCAAAAAATTCCATAAAAATTCCTAAATTTTCCCAAAAATATATAACACACAACAATTCACTCCAATTAAATTTTCAAGCACAAAAATCACATTTTCCACAAAAATCATATTTAGACACATATACCGAGAAATGTCATGAATGCATGTACAGTCATGTGCATATACAAAAATTTCCATTCACATATATATAAAGTCCATATTATGCATGAACATGCCGAGATACGTATACACACTCATAACCCGTCCCAAATTACTATTTTACCCTTTCCATTAGTGATGGGATGTTACAGAAATACATCATTTTCCTTGTCATAATGATCATGCAAAGTTATCCCGAAAGGGGGGTGCTAGGATGAAAATGTTGAGGTGTGCTGGAATTTGATAACTAGAATGTTTTTACTGAACATGCTTCGACATTTTGGCAATATTTTGATCTGTAGATTTCTAAATGAAATGATTCTTAATTTAAATTGAACTAGTGACCCTAGGCTACAAATGTTAAGAAGAAATTGAATTTGAATTATGCCTTTAAGGGTCTTGAAGTTTAGCTTGAAAGTAAGTATTGGCTTAGGCAGTAGCACTACCAGGAACAGAAATTGGGTCTTGTTGTTATTAAATAAACTGTATTGATATAGGCCGAATCAGACAAAGATGTCTTCACAAAAGTTATAGCTTATTCTCTTACTTTCTATTGGTATAAAGTTTGTAATTTTTTGATATTGGAATTGAGAGATATGAGGTGTACAACTTGAATGCATGATCATGCATTAGCCAAAATTTCAAATTTTTGAGCATAACTAATAAAATAATAAATCAAATTGTACAATCTTGGTATCATTAGAAACTTAAGACATTGGAGAACAACTTTTTAGGAGGAAGTGTTGCCTAATTTTTTCATTTACCTTATCAGAATAATTATGTAAAATTGACCTAAAAGCATATTATGAGAAAAAAAATATGAAATGATCAATTGGGTTATGAAATTAATTTCACATTGTTTTATTATGGTACAAACCCTAAGTACAAATTATATTAATGAGGGTTTTGCTATCTAAATGATATGGTGACAAAATTTTGATAAGATACCCATAAGTTTCATTGAACATGCATTGTGCATATTGTCTATACATTGATGTACATAAAGAAAGACTTATATATTTGTGCAAATTTGTGATATATGTAAATGTGTTTTGTATGATATAGAGGAGCATATTAGACGCCAGTCAGACATTGCTAGGCCATCCAGGCAATAGCATATTGGAGCGTACTGTGAGTAATCTAAGATGGTCTCACCTTGATTTATTTTGTTTATTACTGAATTGAATTCGATATTGATGAATGTGCACTGAATTGTGTACTAAATTTCAAACAATAATTGTCCGAGGTGTTCGATGCATGTGAATATCATTAAAAGTGCTACTTGTATGCGAATGAGAATGGCTAATTAAATTTGATATGTACTGATTGTTTTCTGAATTCCAAACGTGAATTGTCTGAGGAGTTTAATATTTGGTTATGTATTGGAAGTGTTATGAATTGTTGCGAAACTCTATATGATATTTGAATTCTCAATGAAAGTTGAATGCTAGACTTAGGTCCGATGATTATGAGATTCTGACTATGCATAATTTGTGATTGTTATATATGGTAAATTCTGTAATTTATGCATTTCGTAAAATGCATGATCAGATAAAGGCGTTGTGACCAGAATAGCCAGTTTAATAGAGGTTTGAGCTTGATTTTCTGCACGTAGAGCTCTGCTCTGTGATTTTTGTATGCACGTAGAGCTTTCCTCCGTGATATATGTTTCTGACTGAGCCCAATGGGCCAATATTTGTATCCTTATGTGAAAGGCACTCGGTCACAACAATAATAACGAATGTGGAGTCTCATATGCATCTGTATTGATATATATATATGTTATGATTCGCAATGATATCATGATTTGTCATGGTAATGTGTGCATTTGGAGTATACAAGATCTGAATGATTATATGTGAATTATGTGATCTTGTGTGATTGACCTGGGTGAAATCAGCAATGATGGTTCACTCATTGAATTCACAAAACTCATAAAAATTACAATGTGACTTTTCAGGTACGAGACAAGAGACCTAGTTCATTAGACTGGACTAAAGGAACCTTTTGAATTAAGTTATGGCTCAGAGGTCTGTCAACTGACATTAGAAGAGTTGTAGCTTATATTTTATAGTCTTCCTAGAACTTGTATAAGGTTTTTAAATATTGGTTAATGGATATAGTGTAAGCTTTTGTTCAATGAATACAGCGTGAGTTTTTGACAATGAATGCAAGGAATGGTTTTAATTTGACGACTTAAATGATGTTAGATGATGTCATGTTAAGTTGGATTTATGTTCGCTCTAACATGCCATTATCATATGATATGTATTTGAATGTCCTTGGGTGTTTGGGTATATTATCTATGGTTGTGGGATGTTGCACTAACATAACAATATGCAAAATTCACATTCAAAGCAAAACACGTAACCATCCCCACACTTGAACAACACATTGTCCTCAATATGAGAAGGATACAATCAAACACACAAAAGGGGGAAATCAAACACAATAAATGAAAAGAAAAAAACTACAACAGGAATTAAATGGGTTAGAACACGAACTCATGATGATGGTTAAGTGTTGAGGCCAAATTAGCTAGACGCTCGAGATTGTTGTCTTATATTGGAATTGCTTAAAGAGACTAAGAGAATTAGTAATCCCAGATCATTTCCAATCATTAAAATTTTATTTAATATTCTAAACAAATCTAACTAAACACAACAATTTAAATCTAATTACTAAGTGTGCTAATTTATGGTCATTTGCTTGACCTTACATCATTGGAAACTCAGTCGGGATCAATTATGAGCAGCTTGCTTCTACCTTTTTTGTTCAACATCAATTTTGTAACCTATATGTAAGCTAAAAATTGCAAAATGATCATAAGGACAATATTGATAAAATTATGAAAATCAATTAAGCTCAATAATGTCCTTTTTTCGAGTGAACTGTTAACAAAACAGGGAATAACAAAACTCCCTGAATCTTCCATGGAATCCAGCAGTTTGCCCGGTAAAAGGGTGAGTTGTTCTCTTCTTGATTCTTCCTCATTCACCCTCATCTCCTCTTCTTCTTTAGCTTCTTGAATAGAGACTTTCATAGCTTTTTCAAACTTGATGTCTGTTGTCAACTGTTCTTTGCCGTCTTATTCCTTCAAAGATTCCAGCACATCAATTTTTCTGAAAGAGTTGCCCTCTTCTAGATTCTTTAATACATCATTATTGTTGAATGTCACTTGGTCATCACTAATCCGAATGATGAGGTTCTCTTCATGGACATCTACCTAAGTTTTTTCGATCTTCAAGAATGGTATACCAAAATCTAGGGAATAATAGGGAGGGTTGTCATTATTTTCTTCATCGTTTTTCTTCATCTCTTAGTCTTCTGCAAGATAGGGTTCAACTTGATTTCCCACTGGTTTTTCTTTCTTTTCCTCATTTCTAAGTATGATAGCCTTATATTGCTCTCATTGATGTAATTCCATATTGCTCAAAGAATCTTCCACACTTCTCTTACAAAATTCAAAGAAAAGTTGTCTCACTTGATTCTCAAGGTTGTGAATGAAAGAGGCATCATTTTCCGTTACTTGATCAAATTGCTTTTCCAGTCTCTTCTAGGTCTCTTCCATGTTTGTTAGCTTATCCATGATTTTGTCCAATTTGGAATCCCATGATTTTGTCCAATTTGGAATCCCATGAACTAGACTCATCTTACTGAAATCCTAGTAGGTTTTGATATCCTATATGAGTACTTACATTGTTAGACCAATAAAAATTTGGGTGGTTCTGCCACCCTGAAGTGTACGTGTTCATATAAGTATCATGATTTTCCCAACTAAATTGTGGTTCATTGAAATCCACAAGAGTCCTTTGCGCCTTAGAATATATATCCTCTATGATCGTTCTTTTTATCTCTTCTTGATATTTACTTTTTTGGATTCTTCATCATTGCTTTGTGATGTCCAAATCAACATGTTTTCGACTTTTTGCCCAAAATTCCTACACTTTTTTTTCTTCTTGTGATTGGGTACCACAATCACAAAAGATAGTAAAATGCCTTCGACTACAAGAATTAAACTAATTTTATACCTCCCTGGTAATGACACCAAAAACTTGATCATGTTGCTTGAGCTTTAAAATTTATAAGCCTTCAAATACCACAGGCGCACGGGTCACGATTATAGTATAAGAGATGTCGATCCCACGAGGAGGGAGACTAATCTAATCCTAAAATCTAAGGCCAACAATATATAAAACTCAAAATAAACAATGCATGGAAAGTAATTATGATAATTAAATTCAACCACTTAAGTCAGAAATTAAACAAAAAGAAATTAACAATTAAGTAATATGCAATCACAATAGAAATTAACCTAAGGAATTCACCAATTTATGAGAAAGGAGATTTTACTTATCATTAATGCTAACTTAGCCAATTATGTGTCAATAGAGTGTCGATTTTAGACTATCCTAGGGTTGGTTACTCTCTCTCGAGTTATAGCCATTAAACCCTAAATTATAAACCCTAATCTGATTATGAAATTTGCAATCTCTCAATTCAAAAATTATCCAAAACCTAATTAAATATGAAGCACTCTAATAAACTATTAGAAAATCGCACGAGATCTCTCTCCGCAGAATTAACAATATGATTTATTACAATTTCTATTAAATTTCCTATCTTATTAATCCGATTTAATCATTTCTCATTCAGTCTCTCAGTTTATTACCGAATTATGCAATAACGTAATTAAATCACAACATTCATCCAAATAACACAATCAACTAAATTAATATAAATCAAAATAAAATCTCGAAGGAGAGTTTAGAACATCATGAATACTCCAAATCCTATCATCATACTATCCATCTCAATTTTATACATCAATAAAATCGAAACGAAAAGGAAATACAACTAGAATAGACGATAGAAGGCGGCAACATCGAAAAACCTCCTGATCTAGGATGCACTTCGAGTCAACTTCGTCTTCCTCTTCCTTCTTCTCTTTCTCTCTCTCGGTATTCTCACTTAGGGTTTCAATGGTGGCTGTTTGGAAGCTCTCTTTTCACTACCTCTTGGTGTTCTTTTTATCCTTCTTTGTGTTATGTGTAACCTTAAGATTTTTTTGGGGTTTGAAAGGTCCAAACAATCCCTCGAAATAAAGTGTCTATGCGTCTGTCCAACGCAGGCCACGATCGTGGCTCACATCTGAGCTTTTTGTCACAATTATGGCATGCAAGCCTTGATCGTGGGTCATTCCTTGAGCTTTTGTCACGATCGTAGCATGCAAGCCACGATCATGGGCCAAACCTAGAGCTTCTGTCCACAATTGTGGGTCGTTGTTTCAGCTCAAATGTCTCTGAAACTCCTCCGTTCTTTGATGTTGACCCTGAAACACTAGCAATCACATCAAGGTACCTCAAAAATATAATATTTAAGATCAAAAGCTTTTACTAACCCTCGAAACACTTAAAAAATAAATACATCACAAACTAACACAATTTTACCCTAAACACGTACTACATGATTGAATTAACAGCTAAACACATATCAAACTATGCCCTAAATGCAATTTACACTTATCAATTCTAAAGGAGTTTTGGGCTAAAGTTATTAGTTATTGAGTATATATATCTAACAAGAATGTCTCTAAAAGTCTTTCTGAATTTACTCAAATAGAAGTATGTAAGTAAAGATGTTAAGTTTAATGAGGAAGTTTTATAGGATTATAGTATTGAAGAGAATGAAGACTGTGATTTCTTTCCCATCTTTATAGAAGAAGTAGAAGATAATCAACCACCTAATGAAATCACTATTCTACCATCAACTCGTACTTCATCACAAGTTCAAGATCTTTCATCAAGATCAAGTTCTAATGAATAAGTCCAATGCTACTGAAGTATGGAAGAAACTTATAAGGTCAATAAAAATCTAAATGATCAATTTAACCTCCTTTATATATTTGTTGATTGTAAGCCTATAAACTTTTAATAAGTAGCACAAGACAATAGATGGTCAGAATCCATAAAAGAAAAGATCAATGTAATAAAGAAGAATGACACATGGGAGATGGGAGATGGCAACACTTCCTAAAGGTCACAAGGCGATTAATGTAAAAATGGGTCTATAGATTAAAGAGAAATGTCAAAGGAGAATTTCAAAGATATAAGGTAAGATTGGTGGTTAAAGGCTATAGTCAAAGGGTTGGTATCAATTATGATGAGGTGTTTACTCCTGTAGCTTAATAAGAAACTATAAGATTTATCATGTCTTTAATAGTAAAAAAATACCAAATGGATGTGAAATCTGCATTCTTAGATGGATATATTGAAAAAGAAGTCTACATTGAGGAACCAATGAGATATGAAGACCAAAGAGAAAATGACAAAGTTCTAAAGTTAAAAAAGGTTCTTTACGACTTAAAACAAGCTCTAAGAGCTTGGAATAGACATATAGATTGCTACTTTTAAGAAAATAATTTCTTAAAATATTGATCTAATTAATGTATTCCCTATTCCAAGCATAAGAAGGAAGATATAATGCTCGCGTGCTTATACATGAATGATCTAATTTCCACGAGTAATAAGTTAAGGATGTTTAAAGAATTCAAAAGGGCAAAGACTACGGAACTTGAAATGACTGACATTGGCCTTATGAGCTATTATCTCTATATCAAAGCAAGGTAAATGGATGGAGAAATTTTTATTTCATAAAAAAGATATGCCAGAGAAACACTAAAGAAATTCAATATGGAAAATTGCAAGCTAATTGCTACACTTGTAGAATATGAATTAAACCTGTCTAAGAGAGATGAAGAAAATATGGTGAACTAAATTTGTTTAAGAAGAGATGAAGAAAAAATGGTGAATTCAACACTCTACAAGATTATGGTTAGAAGTTTAAGGTATCTCACTAACAAAAGGCCATTGGTGTTAAACTTATAAATCACTTCATGAAAACTCCAAAAGTATACGATCCTTTATACTTATACTAATAAGTTTAAGCTAACTAGCTATAGCGATAGTGATTGGGATAGAAACGTTGATGATTGTAAGAGTACTAGCATGTTTCTATTCTTTATGGGAAATTCAGCTTTTACTTAGAGTTTGAAAAGCAACCAATTGTCAAACTATCTATTTATGAAGCTAAATATGTTGTAGCCACTGCTTGTGTTTATTATGCATTATAGCTAAGGAGTTTAATGAAAGAGCTCAATATGCCACTAGAAGAAGAAATAGAGATTTATATTAACAACAAATTTGCACTAGCTTTGGGAAAGAATCCAGTATTTCATGAAAGTAGCAAACACGTAGAAACACACCATGGGAATGTATACAAATAAGGAGGTCTAGTTAAAGTTGAAAGATATAAGATTAGATTACCGATATCCTTACTAAGTCACTCCAAAAAAGAGATTTTGAAAGATAAAGAAGTATGCTTAGAGTCACAAAAATCTAGTTTAAGGGGTGATGTTAGAAAAATGAACTTGATTTTTAGGTCCAAAAATTTTAGTTCTTCATCTATTATCTTTATAGACTATAATCTACATTTTACCCATTATCTAGAGTTTAATATCTAAAATATCTACTAGTTATAAGTTAGGTGGATGCTATATTAATGTAAATAGATGAGAGTTGATGTGTGTCATAACGCTAGTTAAAATCAAATAACTAGCTATTACTATAGCAATGGTGAGTCTAGGTCGATCCCTTAGAGTGTGTGTTAAAAGTTGTTGAAATGAAATTAATCAGTGTTTAGGAAAAAGGGGGGTTTGGATTTTGGAATAAGAAAATAAAATAAAACTAACCTAATGAAAACAAATTAAAGAAAATATGCGAAAAATGATAAAAGTGAGGAATTTGATAGGGACCCGATTCTTTGGTTCAATCTCAGGCTATACCCTAATTAAACATATTTCATAGATTTGTTGTTTTCTAATCTCACATAGCAACTATTAATCATGAGTTAATAATTAACCCGAGTTTTCCTTTGGGTTTTGTGTAATCAAGATATGATCGTTAATTAAACCTTACTACCAAATAACCTAGAATATGATCTCTAGATTTAATTAGGCAGTAGAATTACAAATTAGAAAAACCGATTAATCACGGCAATAACCACACATGATGCGTCATTTAACCTAGTTCATGTTCTCCCTAATGATTACGAATCATTAGTTGCTACACATGAATTTCAACATAACAATTACGAATTATATAAAAATTCTAGCAATGGGTTTGCAATTAGACGATTTAATGAACGCATTAAAATCATTTTTTATAATACCTAATGGGTTCATACACAAATAACTGAACAATAACAAAAATATGATTATTTATACACAAAACCCAAATCAATTAACATAGAATAACACAATCAATTTTTAATAAGAGAAAGAAACAATAAAAATGATGAAATACACTTAAACCGGGTTGTCGTTGTCGATGTTACCTCCAAACCGGTGTCGGGACGTCTAACTCTTCATGGGTCTCTCCTAGAACAATACTTTAGCACCCATTAATAACCATGCCCGAAACCCCCTAGGTTATTTTTCCACTGCACCTCCAAGCTCTCTTCAGTCACAAGCTTCTCTCTACTATTCACTGATGTGATGAATAAACATGTTGGGTCACGCATACTATTCATGCCTCGCTTAAAGCCCTATGATGTCTTCTCTTGAAACGCATTTCTTTTATGCATCTGCGTTAATGTTGTTGCATTTATGTAGGATGTCTACATGAAACACAGACTGCGTTTTGCTTACACTTCCTAACTATTACGTTGCCGTTCATGCTGCTGCGTTTCATGCTCCACTAGGTCATCGTTTCTACTTCTCTTCATGCTACTATGTTTTCTTCATGGACTGCTACCATTTTATTATCGATTAAATTGATGTTTTTTCATGACAACAACATGAACGTTGCATGCTCTCTATGATTCTTCTTCTTTTCCCAGCTTATGCCTACGTTGTCGTTTTCTTCTTGGATGTTGCTGTGTGGTTTTGTTCCTGGCATGGCCTGCTGTGTGTTGGTGTTTTCTTCATCTTGCATTACCGTTTCGCTCCTTATAGCCATCCATTAATTTCACGTGCATTGGTTATCCCATCTACTGCTTTTTTTGCATGAGTTGGTCCAGTTGCTGCGTTTTGCTCCATTTGTTGCTTGTCCTCCTCCTAGCTTCCATCTTTGTTTTACCATAATTCCAAGATGCTTTCTATTAAATTCACATTATTGCATGCAAAAACATGCAATTTTCATACACAGCAACACTGTTTTAGGAATCTAATACGTCACATACAAACAACGATTTAGAGAGAAAAAGATATTTTAATCAAGTTAGACTTTATTATAAAGTTTAAGTAGCTTTAGGATTAAATATGAGATATTAGTAAATAAAGATCAATATGAAATATTACATTTTATTTAGATCCAATTGGTATTCAATTAAAAATAATTCTAATTATAATTAAATTTTAAATTAAATTATAATTTAATTGCAATTAAATTACTAAAAGATCCAAAACTTATTATGAATAAATTGAAGCTTTACGAAGCTAACATTTTTTCCCTAACTCTCTCTATTCTATTTGTAGAGTTCTTTCAACATGTTATGTGGATACTGTTACACGTATACAACTACATTAATTGAGATGAGCGAATTTCAAAAGAAAAAAATGATCAATCTTTATAATAAGGCACGAATTATAATTCACGCTTTATTATTTTTATGCGTTAATTATATTATAGAATTTTAAGTGACGTTGACATTGAAAAAATCAAACAAAATTTTTTCATGCTTCTTTCATTGTATATGGGATCGAATTCCACCCGATTTCTGAACAAAATGAATACTTACTAATTTCTCGGCCATTTTGTACTTTATGGTGTTAGATATTATTTTTGTCAACTTCCAAACAAACAAATTTAAAGAAAGCAATACACTAGATTTTGGTTAAGATGGTTTAATATTATTTTCCTTCAGTTTTCAAATAAACAATTTTAAAGAAACTAATACACCCACATTTTCGTAAACATCTTTTAATGCTCATTATGTTTGTAAGTATAAGACCTCACTCCACCCTTATGTCTTTCTTTATTTATCAACATAACAGAAAATAAACAGCATTCTTTCACAGTTTTAAGTCATTATAACTAACAACATACATCCAAGGCTACATATAAAGAGCAAAAGTTAACAATCGCCTCTATGTTGGGCTTTTAACCCAAAAGTCGAAATATTTTTGGACTGCAGATCTCAACCTATTTTGTATCCACAATCGGTGCAGTCTTTGTCAATTATCAAACGAAGAAAAAGCATGCCAAGGAATCTCCTTCAAATAGACACAACTGGACCATCCGAACGCACATTTTGACCTTTCATTCGACATGTCCTCTAGTGAATGTAATTAACTTGTCCTTTCCTTGCACTTATTGTCATTATGTATGCCACATCGTTGCTTGACCGAAAGCACTTTTTTGTGTTTTATAAACCCAACTTATGTGTAAAATACTTGTAATAAAGATATGGTATACTCAAATTATAAACTAAACTAAATGAAGAGTAAATCAAACATGTGAGAATCTTTTATCCAATTTTACTCTTTCTAATCCTATCAAATGCTTAAAACAATGTCATTTTGATCACCGAATAAGATTGGACAGCTTCTAAACTATGTTCAATAGTTAAAATGATGTTATAGAATTAAACGGAAAAAAAATCTGATTAAGTGACTGTTTCACTACAATAGCTTAAGTTATTGTGTGAGGCTAACTTAGTTGGTTTTATATATTTATTAACACACCTCCTCCTCATGTGAAAGTCCTTTAAACTTGAAACTTGCACAGACTTACTTTACCTTATGCTGAATAATAGGTAAGTGGTAAGATTTAAACTCGTGACCACTAAATCACAAAGATTCTGATACCATATTAAGTGACCGTTTTATTACAATAATTTAAGTTAATATATAAAGCTAATTTAATTAATTTTATATATTCAATAACAAATCTGAACTCAAATCCAACATGTACCGGCGGTGGATCAATAAGTAGAACCTGGGGCAAAGTAGATTGATTAACTAAACTATTTGAAAATCCAAGATGAGATCAGATATGCACGAGATATTGGTTTTTTATTTGGGGAAAAAAAAGCTGAAGACCGCCTTGTTAAAAACAAAAGGCAATCAAAAACAGCATTGATTAACAATGATGTGGAAAAGCATTGCTGGAGACACAGAAATACAGACACTGTAGACAAGTGCGCTGAACAAACGTAATGTATGAAGTTGAACCGGCCAAGAAACTTGGAAAAGGACAAGGTTTGGAGTTAGAAGAAACAATGCACCAGTTACTAAATATGTGTTTGGTTCTCAAGTGTGACAATCAGTGTTCTGAAAATAGGACCGATCATTAAATAGGTGGCCTTATTGGTCATCAGTTTGACCGGACCGGTCGAACCGGCATGATGTAATAATTATATTTAATTATATATAATATTTAAAATAAATAAAAAATAAAAAAAATTGTCTGATCTGTTGGACCGGTCAGACCGGGCTGGTCAAAAACTGATCAATTGACCAGTTTTGATCGGTTTGAACTGGTCCAATTGGACACCGATTTTGAAGGATAAACCGGACCGGACCACCAACCGATCACCGATCGAATCAGTTGGACTAGTCGGTTCGGTCCGATTTTCAAAAATTGGTGACAACACATGCAATGCAGTGCAATGCAATGCAAGAGTTCTTTGTGCATATAAGAAGAGAGGAGAAAAAGACAAACAAGAAGAAGAAATAAATGCTCAACCCCAAGTGGGAGAAAGGAGGGTAAGAAAAGGCCAAAACCAGCAAGAATTGAATTCGTGAAATCTAACCCACCACATCACACGCCCTTTCTCTCTCTCCCTACTTTCTTTCCGTGGCTACGTGTGGATGCATTCACCACAGCATATTCCACTTTTCTATTCCAATTCTGTGTGAATGCACACAAACCACTTTCCTCTCCATCGTAGAGCTCAAACTGCCACCCCATTCAACTCTAAAGTGGTTTACAAAGATGTTCAGATTGAATCTAAATACATATAGCCCTTAAAATTTTCATTCAAAAGAGAGTTCTCTACTTGTTACCTAAATTAGCTTATTTGGGTAAAGACGAACTAACCAATCTTTGGGACGTTTACAAGCACTTATGAACCATGTTTGATGCACCAAGACCTACACTTTTAAATGTTGTCGATGACATTTCACTTCCTAACACGAGCAAAGAACTTACGATCTTAGTGTTTCATACTTATATATGACAAAATGAAAGTGGGAATGGCAGTAGTGGACATAGTTGACAATGTCAAATGGTTACCTCCAAAAGTGAAAGGAATTGGCCACATCAGCTAATTGCACAAAGAAGAATCAAGAAGCATCCTCCTCCTAGATCCTAACCTTTTGTCCCCAACAATCCCAGCCCTCCTCTCACCATCATACAACTAATAAAAGAGCCAAACTTACTTGACCCTTTTAAAAGACTTGAAAAGCTTGCGTTAAAGTAGACTCCTTCGTCCTTAATTTCAAAATAAAACCTATTTGGGTACATAAACAACATTTACTTTTTAAAAAAGTTTAGGAATGTTCAATCAATAGCATTTTGCCATGACGACGAGCCTTATAATAACAGGTAAAGTTATTTCTTTATAACTAAAAAATAATGAGGTCGTTTAATGGAAATTCTCTCTTTGTAGGAGTTGTTGTTATTGTGGTTGTTTTATCATAATTATTTTGTAAAATGATGAACATAAGAAATTGTCTTTTTCAAAATATTAATTAGCGTTGAAATTTACAAACTCACATGTGTCAATAAAGATTATTCAAATTTCTCCATCGAGTTTGTTAATCTCAACTTTGAAAATAAAAGTGGGAATCTTCAATCTTATTAGTCATCCAACATATGAAGTTGGCGTATAAACTTCATGGTTACACATGTTCCACACATACGATTGTCATTTGACTCAAAAGGTGGAACGCCCACCTTAGGCGCCCCCACACTCCGGCCCGACATTGTGTGAGGGAGGTAAATCACGGTCTGATCCCAGCGAGCTTCTCGGAAAGGCGGCCCAGTGCTCGGTGCGCACAAGGAGTCACCACATTGGATGAACTCCCACACTGCCGCTGCCGAGACTCGAACCCAAGACCTTGGACTCACTTTCCTTCCCAATAAGGCAACCATTCCTTTTGATTTCATAAATTGATATTTTTGCATCCATTTCTCACTTCGAATGTGAGATTCTTTAATTTTTTGGATACTTTCTTAAAGCTTCTCAAACTCTTGAATCCAATCATCTGCTATTTTATGGAATTTTCGCGCTGAGAATTGTAAAGCTCTAATATCGATTTGTTACGTAAATTTGCGGTGATAATAAGAAATGAATGTAACGTGAAGTTGGGTGCGTTAATGCAATGAAGAACTATTGTAACAGAAGAGAGAGAGGAGAGAAGAATTACAAAAGAGAAATTTGAATGGGAAACAACTATATTCTTCTGTTATATCCACCAAACTAGCTGTTGGGTTGGTTATATATAACAAATAGTGAGAGAAGTATATGCTAATGCGTTATTACGTCTCTGAGTCTTATTGATACGTTGCATATTATATTTATACTACGTCATTGTTTTGGTCTTCTTTATATTACTTCCCGCGTTGGTCGTCTTCTCCATTTTATTCTGTAATAATTCCCTTCTCCTTAACATCTTTATCCACCAAATTAATTTCTGGGAATCGTTTTTGCAGATCAAACAAATACTCCAACGTTGCGTTCAAATTCTCCCCATCCCACGTACTCCTGAGTGACACAACAATTGTTCCTCTTTGCCATTCGTCTTCCCAAAATAGCCATTGGAATGCGTTCGACAGGGGTGAGAAAGTCCGGCAGTGTCTCGTCAATTCTTTCTTGAACTCCGTAAGCCTATTTTAACTGTGCATATGAAACACCTGATGTATTGTAGACCCTTGAGGAGGCTCCAATCTGTATGCCACCTTCTCTACTCGTTGTATGATCTTAAATGGACCATAGTAGAGTGAGGATAGCTTCTGATTTTCTCTCCTTTAGAGTGAGTGTTGTTTGTACGACTGCAGCCTCAACAACACCATCTCATCTACTTCAAACTCTCTTTCTGACCTCCTTGCATCCGCATATTGCTTCATTTGGTTCTGTGCTCTCTGTAGATAGAATCTCGTCACATTCATCATGGCTTCTCTGCTCTTTAGGGCTTGATCCACTTCCCACATTAGAATCTCCCGCCATATATGGTATATAAATAGGTGGTGGGTACCCATACAGTACATCAAAGGGTGTAGAATTGATGGCCACATGATAAGTGATGTTATACCACCACTCAGCTAGGGCAATCCATTCATTCCACTTCTGTGGAGATTCACTAGAAAAGCAACGCAAATAAGTTTTCAGAATTTTGTTAATTGCTTGTCTGCCTATCTGATTGTGGATGGTAGGCGGAGGAATTCTTCAGCTGCACTCCTTACAATCGCAGTAACTCAATCAAAAAGATTGGATCTCTGTCGCTGATGATTGTACACCCAAAATAACATCAAAACCCCCCAATGACAGGACCAGGGCACTCATGGTAAATTGTATTCCCTACATGGTCCATTCAAAATTCTCACAGTACTAATGACACTCCAGTTTCAACCCTCCTCCAACTGTTTATAGATATTGGTTTAATTTCCCGAACAGTACTACTCCCTTTTCTAATTACTAATGTGTCCACGAAGTTATGCGTACTGCCATTATTGACCAAAATTTGAATTAGTTTTCTCTTATGTCATCCCACCAATCTCATCTGCTTAAACTCCATGTTTTCCGAGACTTCTCACTATCTTCATCCTTTGTAACCATGTAAAATTGCAACTATCTCTTCTTAAATTTGTGACCAATGCTATATTTCTCATCATAACATAAATAGAGCCCTCTGGCTCTGTTATCAACAAAATCTTTACTACTAATATGTTTGGAGGGTTTAAATCTTATAGATGATTGATGCCATATTGAGGTGGGAGTGGGTAAAATTCTGTTAAAGTATTGGGCTTCTGTGTGTATTGGTTGTATGTTGTGGTCTCGATTGCAACATAAAGAACTCTATTTTCCAAATTCCTCATGGTATTACCTCGACCTAACGTAGTACTCCCGTTATACATTAATACAGCTTACTGCTTGCGGGCTAACATGTAAGCCTGGTGTAGTGAACTAAGTTCATGTAGTTAAGTCCCTTAACAAAGAACCCAATCAGATACTCCTCTGGCATCGTTAATCAATTTGAACGATGGTCGAATTGAGCACAATATTCTAACACTGTTATGAAAATATGAAGAACAGGGGGAAAATACGAAGAATAGAGGAGAGAAGAGGAAAGAACAAGAAGGAAAAAAACCAGGAGGAGGAGAGAAGGCAGAGGAAATCAAGAGAGATAGAGAGAAAGCAGTAGCTAATTCATATTTTTCTTCATGTCTTGTAGCAGTTACAGGGGATGTTTTATAGTACTCTCTTGCATTTACAGTTGTATAATTGTTGTATAAAAATTACGTAACACAATAAGAGGCAGCCAGAAAGTTATAAGCCATCTATCTAACAACAAATAAAGAAAAAGTTAAAAAGAAAGGCTAAAGAGGATAGTCTTGGACAAGAAATAAATTCTGGGTTGATTTGTGATATTATTTTGAATTGTTTAACTACTGATACTTTTTATGTGTAAGAATTAGAATCTATGATGAATATTGGCAGATTTTAGGTTTAGTTGTTGAAAGACTCAACTATGTTTAATTTGTGAAATGGAAAATTTTCATGTGCATCAAAGAATAAAATTTGGTAAAATACAAACAATTACATGGAAGGATGACTATTCATTAAAAATGTATAGATGAGAGTGAATATTGTATGATATTAAAAGTAAATATAGAACGTGTGATAATTATGATAAATTATAATGTATAATTATAATTAGTTTGATTTGTTCATAAATATTTTTCTTCTTCTTTCAAGTATTAAAACAATCTTTGATTTGTTATAAATAATCTTATGTATAACAAATCGAAGCCTTGAAAATGACTAAAAGGAGAGCAACAAAACATGGTTCAATTAGAATCCAAAGTCTTTGTAAAACACAATCAGGCTGGAACTCGCTAGTTTTTAAATCAGGGAATCTATAGGTTAATAAACACTCACTTTAAGGCAAGGCAAGTCAATTTTTACTCTTGAGTCTCTCCCTTTAAAGATGTTGTTGAGTCAATAACATACCGTTTGGTTAGCGTCTGAGAACGCGAGAACGGATGACGAGGATAAAAATATTTGTCCTTCTAAATATTTGCTTACCGAAGACATAAATTTTTGTTCCGTCCTCAAAAGACGAAGACAGAAATTTCTGTTCTTCTCAAAACATAGCTACGAAAATTCTTGTCCTATTGACAAGAATTGGAAATGTCAAAAATAGCCTCATTTTTTCAAACCTAACACTAATAATAATATTAATTAATAATATTAATAATATTATTATTAATAATATAAATTAATAATAAGTAATATTATTATTATTATATTATTATTAATTATTATTTTATATTTTATATTA
>JANZLC010000123.1:37053-54981 GCA_026413385.1 Erythroxylum gracilipes
CATAATATATTATTAACAAATCATAATGTTAATACATGAATCACAAATGTCCATTGGCCTAGGGCACACTACTAACAGTGATATAGGTAGAAAAGGAATTTCAACAAAAAGGCATTTTATGAAGTGGTATCAAAGATATATTTAAGACCCAATTGAATTTGAAGCTCTAGAAATTTTTGATTAGATCAAGCAAATAGATCACCAAATTGGCACTCGTATTATATGATGGAAATCAATATATAATTATGCCTTCTAATAAAAGATATGAGTCATTAACTCTTTAAAAAGCACTTAATTATCTAAATATCTCTTAATAAATCTCTTCATAAAACAAAATTTAAAGACATACAATTATCACAAATGTTTTAAAAACTGAACCGAAAGTTAAACTGATAAGACAAAAAGTTTAAAGTTTAAAATCATAAAATCGGTTAAACATTGAATAAAATTAAATAATTAAAAAATTATCCTTACACATAAAAAAATTAAAAGTTTAATTAAAAAGAAGGCTATTAAATAAAAATTAATTGTTTTATGTTGATTTATAAAAACTGACCGATTAATTAATAAACTTATCAGTTTTTTAACAACAAAAATTATTAAACTAAATCGAACTAAAAAGTTAAAAACTTAACTGAAAAGTTTGTCGATTTAAGCTTTTTACTACTAAACTAATCAAATCAGTTCAATTTTTAAAACATTGATAATCATAATGAAGGAAGCCAATTAATTATACCTTTAAAATCAAGCAAAATGGTGAAAAAAACATGCACAAAAAGAAGAAAATGACTTTGATGAAATATTTTTCTCATATAATTCAACTTACTACAACAATGCATCATATGTATGACTCACATTTAGAACAGTTAGATTTGAAAATTACTTTTCTTTATGCAAGAAAAACTTACAAGAAAAGAAATATATGCTTTAACTAGAAGAACTTAATTTACAGGTTAAACAAATTTTTGTATGGGCTTAAAAAAGCATTGAAATATTGGTATATGAATCCTTTAGCATACATTAAGAGGTTTGATAATAATAATTTCATTATCTTGTTATTTTATATAGATAACATATTTTTTGCGAGCCCCAATCAAGATAATATTAAAGAATTAAACGTACATTTAGTTAAGAAATTCAAAACAAAATATTTATGTTCAGTGAACAAGATTATAAATATACAAATGCTAAAGAAAAATAACTAAAATATTTGATTTTCTTTAAAAAAAATTATGTAAAGAAGGTTTTGTGAATCTTCAATATGGAAAATTGTAAGATAATATATATTCCTCTTCCTATTAATTTCAAATATCCTCTGATATGAGCCTCGTCAATGAAAATAAAAGGATGGAGATATCTCATGCATGTATTTGCAGTAAAAAGCACAATATTTTACCATAATTTGCATAAGACTCATGATTACACATACAATAATAACAGTTAGCCACTACATGACAAATTCTAATAGAGAGCATTGAAATTCTATAAAGAGGATACTAAGATACATTTAAGAAACCTCTTTATTATGAAAGAATATGTTAACTCTAATTATGTATGTGATCTTGATATAAATAGATAAATTGTAAGTTATACGTTCATGCTTGTTGAAAGAGTTATAAGATGAGTTTCAGGATTACAATCAGTTGTAGCAACATTCTCAACAAAAACAAAGTCTGCAATCGCTATATAAGTCAATATAGAGGTGGTATGGTTGAAACTGATTTTGAAAAAACTTAAAAACATCTTGATGTTTCATTATTTTTTGACAATTAGAGTGTCATGAATTTAGTTAAGCATTCCACCTTCTATTCAAATATCATATACGTACGAGCTCAATAGTTTTTAAGAAAGTGGAGGAAAATTTTGTGGATATAAATAAAGTTAATATCAAATGTAGTTCAACAAATCTTATGATGACAAAAACAGTAAACAATATCAAATTTATTTAGAGTTTATCCTCACCTAAGTAACATGACAATATCAGAATGGAATGAATCAATCAAATGTCAAGGCAACGTTCGTTTTGTGTGAAATTCTTTTGTATAATAATAAACCAACAATATCCAGCAAAAAATTCACTAAGATGCCGAGCCTGAGGTGTAAAATTCTTTTTTATAGATATTAAACAGAATTTAGTTTAAAATAAGTAATTGCATGATAGAAAAAAATTACTTAAAAAATATATAGATAAAAATAAATAACGTATGATGGAAAAAGTAAAATGTGTAATAATTAAAATAAAATATAATTAATTTGATTCACCTAAATACGTATCCTTTCATTTTCTGCATCAGTGACTTTTCTTGGGACTGCTAGAAGCCTAGAAGGGTGCTGTTTCTGGGATAACTCACCCCATTCAGATTCCGTATTTCTTAGATTTGTAGTAATAATCAACCTCCTTGAGCTCACCAAATATTGTTTACTAAGTCCAGAACCCTGAACGTACAACCGCAACTAACTGCATGACCTTTACTGGCGGAAGCATGGGCTACTCAACTTCCAGCGCTCGAAAAGAGAAATCCATTCAAACATTTTATTTAGCTTCAAACTGTGTAAGAGGAAACAACTATAATATTGCTGGTATGATCAATGATTCACTTCCATTATTATCCCCAAATTCAACATTACAGCTCTGTTATGTCTTGCTCTTTTTCTATTTTCGGATATATAACAATTGTGAAAGATTAGCTAAGGCAAAGAATGACGAGTCCATGTTTGCAGTGGCTTCTCTAATCCTTTTTCATGTATTTTCATGCACTTGAGTATACAACGAATTGCATTTAAGTTATGCAAAAGTTTGTTTGATTATGAAGTGGAAGCAGTTACTGATGTTGAAGGTCGGAGAATCTGTTGTAGCAATCTAGCTGCAAGACGCTGAGTTATCCCCCCAATAACTCGGCCCCCAAGATTACGTGCCTCAGGTTGTTGAACGACCTACAAAACATGCATCCAGAAGTTAGATTTATTTACTTCGAACGACAGCCAGAATATGACATATAACTTGGATGCAATTTTAATGCTTCGCCTAGTCTAAAACATGTTGTTTGCATTGCAGTTGTTGACGGATTTATGATGTTTCTATAAGGATTATGACTATTTCCCACTCTGATTTGCTGCATTACCGTTCGTTATTCTCTGAAATGTTTGAAACCTAATCAGACCAAATGTGTGCCAATGACATGCAAATGGTTCCCTGCCTTTATGGTATTTTCGTTAAGACGTACCTGTAATATGGGCTGCAAAACGGTTGGGTCAAAATCTTTGGAGGATTGTAGAAGTCCCCATATTCTTATAACTTGGTCGCGAAGTTCCATCATGCTTTGTATTTCAGTTTCAGGCATCGTAAGAGGCCCAGTTATACTGCCATTAAATACCAAAACCTTCATAAAAGCGGGGATGGAGTTATAAGAATCGATAACTGTACCCAGAATAACAGCTTCTGTTACGCGAACAGCCTCCTTAATAACTAAAGTTCGGAGCTCTTCACCATCTGGACCCAGTAATAACTTCAAAACAGGCTGTAAAGCATCTTTTGTGGAGAAATCTCTATCCTTTCTTCCCTGAACAAGTAGGTTTTCAAGCCTATTCCACCTGCAGCAAGCCAAAATTAGCATGTTATAAAACTGGACAATAGAACAATAGAAACAATTTATCATAATTCATAAGATTCAAGCGTGGAATCAAAATAAAATGGAGGTAATGCTACATGCCTAAACTTCCCATCTTTAAATAGTAACTCAACAAGAGCATCTCTGAGGTATGGATTTGGATCAGTAAGAAGCCTTTTAGCAAAATATGGATATGATGCAGCCAACACCTTGAAATCCGGATCAGCATAGAGAGCTAAACCCTCGAGTACAGTAAGGGATCTCAATATTAATGCATAATATGCTGGAACTGCAATTAAACAAGGAAAACCCATTAGAATCACTAACATGTGAATACCTTGGATTGTAACCAATCAAAACAAGGATGCTAAAAGAGTAAGCTATAGACTACATAACACAGTGTCACAGAAAAAAGTCTGACTCACCATTAAAAGGATATCGATAGAAAACAGCACCCAAACCATCCACTAGAGTTTTAAAATTCAGCTCACTCACAGTATAACTGAGTGCATCGTCAAAGAAGTTCTGTAGTGCTGGTACAATAGGAGACACATCCACATCCCGGGACAAAAAGTCTAAAGCATAATAATCACGAGCCATGGCATCATAATCTCGATTAACCATGTGAACAACATGACCAATTATAGCAAATCTAGCTTCTTCTGGGGTCTCACTCATCATTCCAAAATCGAGGAAGGCAAGTTTTCCCTCGGGTGTTGCCAAAAGATTTCCCGGATGAGGATCAGCATGAAAATATCCGTATTCAAGTAGCTGCCTGAGGCTGCACTGTATTCCGGTTTTAACCAGATCCAGAACTTTTAGACCTTGTTTCTCAATAGCTTCTTGCTCATTCAATTTAACTCCATCAACCCATTCCATTGTCAAAACTTTGCCACTTGTATAATCCCAGAAGATATCAGGAACAAGAATATCTTCCTTGTCAGCATACAACTTTTTAAATCTTCGCGCATTCTGTCCCTCCTGCAGCACCCTGTCAAAATTAACATTCAAACGCAAAAGGATCTCATAAAAGCATTTACAAGAACTTCAGTTTGTCCAACAAGAATGGGGATCCAAAATCAGTACTAGGAATAAGAATCATCAGGAGATGTTGTCAGAAGGCAGCAGGAGTAAGATAAAAGATGGCGATGGCCAAAAAGGAAAGACCTGGACGTAGTTAAGCTCTTGGTAAACTCTGGTGGCGAATTCATCAATGAGAGCAACAACGTCACTGGTGATGATGTCAACATAATTGTTGATGAGGAATCCTAAACCTCTAATGAGGTAAAAGTCAAGTCCAATAGCTTCTTCAATACCAGGGCGTTGGACCTTAACAGCAACAATTTGGCCAGAATACTTGAGTTGAGCTTTGTAAACTTGGCCTAAACTGGCAGCAGCAATAGGAGATGGAGAAATAGATGAAAAAATGGAATCAAGAGGTAATCCAAGCTCTATCTCAATGCAGGAAAATGCTTCAGCATCAGGGAATGTAGGCAAAGCATCCTGTTGTGTTAGTTGAATCAGTAAATCGCAATGATACGTTTGCAACACATAAATAATAGAGAACAATAGTTTTGAGAAGGTACCTGAAGCTCGGAAAGCTCCTCAAGATACTCGGGAGGACAAATGTCAGGCCTGGTAGACAAACCCTGACCCAACTTTACGAAAGTAGGACCGAGTCTGGTGAAAATTGTTCTGAGCTGAGCAGCTCGTTTTCTCTTATTTTGGTCAAAAACCCCCTTTCTTTGGTCCAACAACAATGTTACGGCAAATGAGCCAAGCGCAAACAAAATTTCAATAGTCCTACCCACAACCTGGACACAAGCTCAGCATGAATTTTATATTATGTTATACGTACTACAATAGTAGTAGTAAGTAAGTAGCAGAGAAAGAAGAAAGCGAGAACCTTGAAAGGGGAAGAGCCGTATTTAGTAGCAAGAAGCTGAGGGCTGTATAGCGACGCGTTTGCTGCTCTGGCCATGGCCCTTACCTCCGCTTGCAGGTCTTCAGCTCGATCTCTTGCAGCTGCAGCTATTAGTATGTTATTGAGGTTATTACTATTACTGAGCGTGGTGGTGGTGGTGGGGGTGGTGGTAGGTGGTGTCGCTTCCACCAGAGCAGCTCGCGTTTTTGTTCTCGCTATTGGCCTCGCCCTGACCTTAGGGTTTGAGATCATGGAAATGATGGATCCATTGCACGCCCAAATTAGACTCATGGTGCAACACTCAAACACGTATCTTCTTCTTCTTCTCCAACTGCTATTCTATAATGAACAGATATTTGTTGCCTTTGGTTTCCCTGGTCCTGAATTTAATAGCTTACATTACATTACATACATAACTCATGACCTCATTTCTCCGTGGGACAAACTTTCTTTCTAACATATCAACCGCAACAACTACCGCCTCCACTCCACAACCGGTCCAGACCAGACCAATCGAGTAATGGGCTTAATGGTTGCCAAATATACAACTTACAGGCAGCCCACGGGCTTCATAATTGCACCCAACACGCACAACTGTCTGCAACAATGGATCTCTGTCTGCCAATCTGCTGTGTAATTAATTAATTATATAACACTGCTATAAACTTTCTTATAGAAAAAAGAAATTACGAAAAATAACCCAAAGCGGAGGTTCAGATTCTCAAACTTATGTATCTAAATGTCCACGTGTTACGGAGGAATAAACACAACACTGCTGGTCTCTCTATTATATATATGATATGGGGTTAACTCGACCAAACTAATACATTATATGACTGACTCTCCTCATCCATGACGTGATAATGCTTTCAATTCACAATCATACACTTTGTTATTTCCTGCGGCTGACCCATTAACAACGTATACGATACACTTGCCCTTGATTTCTTTGAACTGGACTGGGCCTTCGACAGATTGATTTCCCCCAAGTTACCTACCCTTCCAGTTTCATACCAGCAACTGTCGTTTAAACATAAAGCCCATCTGCTGCTTTGCGCAGGGCACCTTATCCAAAACAGGGTGTTGTATTGTACGTCGCCCGCTGGAGTCTATTTTTATTTTTTACGAGTGGCAGACATCTGCCTCGTTCGTTGCCACTTCAAGAACAACAACAATCCTAAAATGGAAAGCTTCTCATTTACTCCACTTCTTTTCCATATCTGAGGACATGTTCAATTCACTATTGTCTCTACATGGTTCCGTAATCCAAATTCTCCCACTCGAAAGGAGCAACTAAGCCAATATTTGGCGCACCTCGCAAGAATAGGCAAACGCATACACACACAGCAGCAATTGCAAGCATTGAATGAATGTACGGACGCTGAAGTAAGCCTCGTGACCCCTGAATCTTCCTGTAGTACTTTGCTGCCACTGTGGCACACTTCTCACAAGATCTCCATCCTTGCTGGGCGTGAGAAGCTATATTATGTATTTGCTCTGGCTTGTTTGTAATTGTAACTGAAATTTGTCGCCTTCTTCTGTCAGCAAGCTTTTGGATGACCAGCTTGTTATAAGAGTGGTTCTGCGTCATAACAGCATAATCATATGGAGAATGGCCATTTGCATCCAACTGAGTTTTCCAAGAAGTCAATCCAATCTGCAGAATGGGGCACATGGTACACAAAGGAGTCGTGAGATGATAAATAATAAAATAAACAATATCGCATGGAATGATGAACAAACTAAGAATGTTGCTTGACTTAAGCTTCCGCCCCAAATCCCATAGATACTATAATGAAAAGGGTCTTATTTACGTGAATAACAATAAAATCCATGCTAGGATATGCTTAACGCTGAAACTAAATACTACGGAAAGGGTACCTACAGGTTAAAGGTATGTAATATTACCTCACGTGGGTCATTTGTCAAAGCATCAATCATCTCCTCCGAGCCTGATGTACAAGCAGCCAAGTGCAATGGTGTAGTACCACCGGGTCCAACAAGATTTGGTGTGAAAATGTACTGCCTAGAGAAAATGTCCTTACTATTAACTGAATAGTTGATAAGCAACTCTACCATTTTCCTACACCTCCTTTTTATTGCCCGGTTCAAAAGTTGTGTATCAGAAAGTGTCTCTAATGATTCCCTGGAAAGCCCACTCCCATCTGTATTCCTTTCCACCAGCATGTCCAGAATTATTTTGATCAAAACACAGAAATCTCTTGCGACAGAAAAAACAAGCAAAAATTTGAAACGGTCTAGTGAGTAATTAGGAATCTCAGACATAAAAGATCTTTTTCTTTGGAAAAGCCACCCGATTTCATTCAGGAAATGGAGAATTTGATTCCTCGAATTAGGTGGACCAAGGTCATAAGCATGTTCTTCTGTAATATCATTACATGCTTTAGCCTCTTCATCAAGCTCAGGTTCCAGGAGGCTTAGTTCTTTGCAGATGGCGTCATCTGCTATAATTACAGGAAAACTGGTGCCTTTAAAGCCATTCTCTACCTGTTCAAGAGTATCCTCAATGTCATTCAAAGGAAGTTTTTAGTTGAGTATTTCATATTCAATACCATATTAGGCACTTAATGTCTTACCTCAACAAAACAGCGACCTAAAGCATTAGGAGATGATCCATGAATTTTAAAATCACCCACACTGATCTCATCATATATCCTTTCTGAGTAAGTTGATGCTGTAACTTTCAGAGATGTGTATCCTCCAATATCAGTGCAAAAAAAACTGGTCGAAGTTTTAGAAACATGGAGAGATGTTCAATTGCCATCCCAAAGAGAGAACATAAAGAAGGGATCAAAGTTCATATTTTACTCACTTGGTTCCAAGATTAGTAAGATTTTTCCCCCTCAACAGAAGAGTAGTCTCTTGCCCACTAACAACTGCCAATGGGGAAATGGAAATCAACTCGGGAGAACTCCAACTACTCCATGCTTTGCATAAATGAATCCTCCCTGATTTAAGAATACATAGAATGCAGAAATCGAAGCAATTAGTGACATGATACTTTTTACAGAATTTTGTCTTCAAAGTAGTAAAACGTTTCTGCCATTGACATAAAGAAACTACGATATATAATGAAAAATCTTTTCATGCCCAGTCCTCATCTACATACCATCTTTCTGTGAAGCCAATTGCCTTCCAATTTGCATTATAAACCTTCCAGTCCTCCATAAATCAGAATTTGAATTCTGAACCAAAGAATCAACTTGCTGAAGCAGATTCCTATCAAGCTGCATAACCAAATACCATCTATAGAGTAGCGAGCACAATGATTCCCTAAAGTTCATTATCATAAAACTATTGCACTCACTTGCTCCCAGGTAGAAGTTGACATTGCCACGTAAATTGATAGAAACACACAGCCCGGCCTAATATAGCTCTCCATTTCTGATGGACTACTGGAAAGCCAATTGTAAATCTGCAAACAGGTGGAAAACAATTACCATGTTTCGCCAAAAGGAAGCATTACATAGAATTGCCTACAATAGCGCTGTACAGACCCATAAACCCCCAAGATCAAAGCATCTCAAAACATCCCCAAAACTCACCTGCATGCGCAATGTCCCAGGAAAATGACTTGGATCTTTCTCAAATAATTTAAACATTATTCTACCTGTTCGATCCTGTAACGAACCATGCAGCCAAAATGATTATATTAGGAGGTGATAAAGAAACTAGCAAATGCATGTGATGAAAATGCAAACAGAATCAAAGCAATGTAGTCATAGTTAAAGAAAAATTACCTGAGACTCAGAACTCTGACTAGGAGGTGAATGATCAGACCCAGAGGAAGAGGCATACCCACCTCGAAGAGGAAAACTTTGAAATGCATCATTACCGTTGCCTCTAGTGGGACCCCTAAAGAGTTCAAGAGGCAAAGCAGAAACTTGAGGCTCAGTACCTTTAATGTCTGTGCTGACCTTTCCATGTATTGACGTCTTTTCTGACTTAATAGTTCCTGCATTGCTGTGGAGTGGGAATAGCTTCTGCACAAAAGGAGGAGATGCTGATGGAGATCTCTCTTCGATGGGGTTACTGCTATCAGAAGAGAAGTACTTCCCAGAAGATGCCTGTTTTACCGGGCTATCATTCTCAGGTGAGGAGCTAAATAGCTGTAATGGTAAAGCGGGCCGAACTTCTGGGATACCGAAGTCAGAATCTTCAGCAGGAGACCGAAAGCAACCGCTAGTTCTCTCACCTACCGCAGAAGGGAACCCTAGAGGAGGTCTCTTTTGCTGATAGAGATCAGTCAGTTGATCAGAGCTAGTCAACTTACATTTTTCACTGTCACTGCTCTGGCTGCTTCTTTCTGGCAGAATTGCAACGGAATTAGGTGCAGGTACTGGCAAAGTAGTTGAAAGAGCAGTAAGCAAATTCGTAGGTGATGAAGAAGACACGGACCCAAGCAATCTGTTTTGGCACTCCGACAAAGATTGGTCAATGATGTTCCTACTTAAACTCCCAATATTAGACAGCATTTCAGCAAGATCCATTGGAAAAGGTAATGAATTTATTTTACTAAGTATTTGCATGAGTTGATCTCTATCTGGACCTGTTGGGTAGTTGACACTCTTGTCCTCATTTTTTCCTACAAGATATTAAATGATATATAAGCGTCGCCACAATGTCACTATGTCAGGACAGTCAAAGGGGAGTTCAAGACAGATAATTCTGTCACCTTGAGAGCGAGTGATAGCAGTCAACAACTTGACAAGATCAAAGTTTCCATTTCCTAGAGTGTCCTGCTTTCCATGGTGTATCAAATGTGAGGAAGCATCATCTGGCTGAGTTTTCCTTCTTCGCCGGTTGTGCCCAGCAAGCCTTCGCCTACAACTTCTCTTACCCTCGTCAAACTCCGACAGAGGATGGAATCTACAAAAAGAAGGTGAACGTTTGACGTGAGTTGAAAAGAAAGTAGCAATATTAAAGACTCGGAAAGAACGTAATGGTGGCCAAAGTTAAAAGTTTTTGATGTGAAAATATTGAAATTTTACAGAAAATAATGAGTAGAAAATTTTATAGAAGCTGGAGTTGAAGGTTGACTACTGGAGTAATGACAAGACAAACCTGCTGCACTGCTGACAAAATCTCTGCATCTGCTTTCCTACAAGGGCTTTAGAGGACTTGCTGTGCAGCTCGCAAACTTTATGGCGGCGATGATAGTCCTTTGCAGTGGAGAGATCTTCCTTGCAATCATCTACCTGACACATTGGATAGGAATTGGTGCCTGGAGATCCAGAACGGAGCCTTTTATTGGGTCTAGAAGCTGGTTCTTCCACAGCATTCAAAACTCCACCCAGATTCAGTCGAAGAGCGTCCTCGTCTTCGTCGTGTTTAGAGGTAAAATGATGATTCATGTGAACGTCATGTTTGGCGTTGTGCTGCTGTTGAGAAGAAGGAGTGGTTCCCAAGAGCACAACGTCAGGATCCAAGGGTTTGGCCACGAACTTGACGCTATCCCAACTCCAGGCCTGAGGATTCCAGTTGTTGAGACAAGGGTTGTGGTGTTGTTGGTACTGAAAACTTGTATCAGAAATCTGACAAGCATGATCACGTTTTCTGGCCATGGAACCGCTTTCGCAAAACCGATTGGACATGTAAAGGGGTGTAGCGACTTGCGCCCCTACTTCTTCCATATTTCTCAATTCTTCAACACTCCTTTTTGCTTTCTACTAAATTCTTCCACCAAAATTACCACAGAACTGCATAATTTTTTAAACTAATAAGGATTTTACATCTAACAGAACTTATTAACGGAAAATTCTTCAAGAAAAATTTTCCCCAGTCTCAATATCAAGAAGGAGGAGGAACTTTAAGAAGGAAAGGATTTAGAGGGGAAAAAAAAGTAAGATAGAAGAAAGAGGAGGAGCTGGGGTCTAAGTAACTAAAAACTTGGTCGCAGTGGACTGTGACAATAACTCTTTGTCTTCACTAGCCACCCTTCAATCTCAGATCTAACTCGTTTTCTCTTTTCTTCTGTGTGTTTTACTACTGTTTGCTCCAAATCTCTAACAATGACAAAACCACTAAATCTCAAACTTTAAAAGTCAATCCAGGAATAAAATGAAAATCCATACCATCTCAAACTAACAATTCACACGCCAGAAGAAGCAGCTGAGCACAAAAGAACAGACAAAGCTTTCGTTTACTAATTACTACTACTCCTATCTCAGTATCTGTTGTTTTCGCGGTTGAGTCAAAGTCGTATATTTTGCCAGAACTGACTGAACATGAGAGACTGTTGGGAGTGTTTGACAATTTTGGCATAAACCGTAAATTGAAGCTAGAATTTTGGCCGCCCACCAGTCCAACGAAGCATCTAAAGTTGATCCCTCCCAGTCCCAGACTGCTGGGAGTGTTCGATTGGAATTCTTTTTTGTGGAACTAATTAATTACAAAAGATGAAGGGAAATATTTTACAGGATGCAGAACAGAGCCAATGCCGATTGTATATTGCGTCTTAGTCAACTCCAACGTTATAAATAGTAGATACTACATGTCGCGTCGTGTACTGTTCCCCGCTTATAGTTATAGGTTGTCAATTAATAATGAATATGATACTTTCAGTCCGTACATTTTTCAAGTTGAAGACGAGACGAAGCAGTAAAAGATGTTTACAAGTATAACTGACATGAAGATAGTGCTTCATCACATGTGAGTTGTGTAATGTCAACCTCACGTTACCAAATTGTTGTATTAGAACTAGTGGAGATGGGGAAGCAAAGCAAATTCGTAAAAATTATGAAGAGAGGAGAAAGTTAGGTTGGCGGGTGGTTTTCATCCTCAAATCTTCAAGTCTCTTTTTTCTATATTTATTCTGTATTATTATATTTGAGCTATTTATTTATATAAATTTATTTATGTGAATCTCATAAATAAATAAGATATAATGACACAAAATAAGTTTTTTTAAAAAAAAGACCAAAGGATCTCCCGTGGTTTTCATCGTCCGAGCTAAGTGTATCTGTTAGGGGCGTGGGAACCAGCTGTCTTTACTATTTTCCTATTCCCTTCCTAGTACGAATTCGATGCATTTGGTCGGATTCTATGACTTCACAGTCTTCATGTCTTGTCTCTCTCTCTCCGGCAATAAATGTGCTGGCTATCTATATATGCAACGCGACCAGTTAATCAGTAGTATCTATTCTATTAAATTTATCCTCATTAAATATGAATCTCACGTAAAAATTGGTTAGAACAAAATTAAAATACTATTTTTAACACACAAATTTTGGTTTTTGGCAAAGAAGATTCGGTGCCGCAACGCAACGCAATGCAATGCTCATACCGTAACCCTTTTTGCCAAAGTATTTAGTCCACACCTTGACATGTTTATACAGTACTACACACTGTGCACCCCTTTGTTGATTCACAAAAAGAAAATTATAGACAGTAAAAAATTTTGATAAATAAATATTCGATAAATTAATAATCTTGATTAAATAATAATTTTTTTTGTTCTGACTTAGACTAATAGAATAAAATAATAATCTCGTTAAATGCATAAGATAATAGTTTTACAAAAAATTTCTTAAGGTCCACTGAAAATATAAAATAACAATTGATTAAATAAGTATGAAAATTACATATATAATTCATAAAATAAAGCACTTCTTAAACAATTTTTATTTCAAAATTTATACTTTCCTAACAATGATTACGCCCAAAGTATATGCAATTTAAATGACTTAATAGGCACATTTTTCTCATTTTGAAGCAAATAACTTTTCAAAGTCTTTACGGCAAGAAAAGCTTCTTTTGGAGAAACATGTGGTATAGCGTTACTATCATCTGGATCTTGAAACAATTCACAACAGCTCATATTCTAACACTTCATATTTTAATGTACCTATATGCACTCTATTTTGAATCACGTTAACCTAAGATTAATAAACTTATTTTTGACAAGATTAATAAACTTAGATACAATACACTATCATTAATTAATTGTTTATTTATTTTCTTTTTTAATTACGAAAAAAATTAATTGTTTAATTTGACAAATATAATATACAAAATAAAAATTATTTTATAAATTATTAAATATTAATTTATCGATAAATTAATAAAATATTCATTTATCAATAAATTAATAACTCTGTATAAGATAATAATTTTTCAGGTCCCAACAATATTCATTTATCAAGGTTTTACTGTATATATATATATATATATAGAAATGAAGAACAATATCTGGATAGAACACACGACGCATGTTACCAAAGAAACCTAAATGGTATGTGTTAAAGAATATGTGCAAAATTAGAACAAAAGAATTTGTTTATTGCAGGTAATAGTTAAAATAATCTTTTATGAGCCCTCTCTCTTATCGGAAATTAATCCAAAAATGATCCCAAACCGAAAAAAGGGATGATAACCAGATAATAAACACAGAAATTATCAAACTTTAGAGCCTGAGTCAATTTTGAGCTGTCATTGAGTCTGTGCTGTTTTAATGTTTGGTTGTGTTGGCTGTTAGAAGTTAGTGTAGATATACTGAATCTTAAAAGATTAAGATTGATATTATCTATGAGTAATATCACTTGAAGGCAGCTAGAATAGCTTATGATGGATTGTTAGGTAAAAATGACTTAAGATCATTAGGCACTGTGTGGCTTTTGATAGCCAAGAATTGTTATTTAGGTCCCCTCAATTTTATAACCTTTTTTTGTAAAAATGTTCTACTGATTTATCCAAAAAAAAATTTGTTTATACGATAATCCATCAGCATCAAGCCAAGCCCAGCCCTTCAAAGTCCAAAACTATTTTAACTATTATTTATTAAGCACATTAATTTAGAAACCGAATCTTAGCAGCCCAAAATCAATAGAAAAGCTACTGTTTCCCATCAAAAATAAGCCCAAAGCAACCAGCAATATCAGAAGGGCCCACGTCCATGTCTGCATCCTCCTCTTGCTTCGATCCTGGGGTGGCAGAGGCCTGCATTTCGCTTTCGTCTGTCTTGCGAACTCAGAACGAGATGCCCTCTTTCTTACCGCCACAGACTTCTCTCTTATTTCAAACTCCTTCACCTCAACTGGAGTTTGAGTTTCTGTCGTTGGAGCAGATTCTCCCTCATTCCTACCATTTTGAATTTGATCCTCTGCTGGTGCAATTGCTGGCTGCTTATTACTTGCCTTCTTCCTTGCCCTCTTCTCCCTTTTCTGTCAAACATATATGAAAAGAGTGACGATTACTTTACTAACCTAACATAAGATCCAGTTTACAGTAATAGTAAATATCTACATTTGTTATATCAGAATCATCTTGGTGGAACTTACTCTTTCTCTTTCTTCAGCTTCCTTCTGCGCTTTTGCCATAGCCCTGGCTTGGTTCCTTTAAGCTTTTCTTACATTCCTTCCCATTGCCTCTTTATGCTTGGCTATCTGCTCCAGTCTCCTTTGCTCATATAGCCTGGTTTCTTCCTCAGCTTTTCTGAGTTCATCTTCCTTCCTAGCCAGTGTTAGTTTTAGTATGGGACAAATTCCCATATTGAAAGTGAGAAGAGGGAGGGGGAGTCTCAACAAGTATAAATAAACCCCCTCCCCCTTCCATTTAATTTATTCAAAGTCAAAAACAAAAATATTTACTCTTAGTAAGAGTAGTAAATTTTTGTGAGTAACGTTTGGGGTGTATTGGGATAAGGGTTTGAGAGTGTGTGAAAACACTAGTGAGTTGAGTGTTGAGTGTAAACACTTGTAAGTGTTATTTTTCTCCCTAATCAAAAGGGTGTGCAGTAGCTCCGGAGACGTAGGCACAATTTGGCCGAACTCCGTTATCAAATTTTGTGTTGTGCATGTTTACTTTATTGGCATTCTAGTAGTGTGGAAATAGTTTAATTTCCTAACAAAATAAACATATCAAGATCTTTGTTCATTTGTCTAGTCCAGTGACAAGACCGAATACTTGAGGCTAGAGAGTCACCACGTAATACATTGTATACCGGAGTTTGTAGTCGACAAACGCCAAACCTTGTTAAAGATCTGGCCATCACAATTGTTGCCCATGTTACCTGAAAGTACTGTAGTGTGGGACATTTTTGTCCTTTTCTATTAATTGGATAACTATTAATTGTATTTTCGGGTTTTTAACAACTTATGAGTTAAGTTACGTAATTCGATCCTAACAAAGGTAATAAAGTGACCCAATAAATGATCTAGACTAATGGGTTGAAGTTCGGGGAAAAAATAGATCTTAATTAATGTAAATCGGACCTATATCGGGTTTGTGATGGGAAAACCTAATATGGAAGTTTATATAAAGGTTAAGGTCTCCTTCAGTTACTTATGTAATTCGTAAGCATACGGATTCTCTGACCCGTTACGAGTGTTTACGTCTTAAGACAACTGAAGAAAAGCGTTAACCGAATGTCGGTGATCAACTTTCTCAACTGTCCCGGGAAGATTGGAGCTCGTTTAGCATCGGAAACTGCTTCGAAACTTTGGCTGGAACCGAAATCAGATATTTCACAATTTTTTCGTTTTTACCCTTTCATGAACGATCCGGGCCACGTAATAAGGTTTATCCTACGTGTTACACGTGGTATCGGAGCGGTTACGTGATTGGGTTGATGGAAACGAAGGTTTTTTAATTTCCATTCATTATGGTTTTCTTCATCTTTTGATTTGTTTTTCCAGTTTTTTTTACATATATAATTACATAAAAGTGGTATACATAAGGCTAGCTATGAAAAACAAGTCAAAATGGGCCAAAAAGAGCGAAAAAGGGAGTCCTGAGATGTCGAAAATTGCCCCCCACCCCGTCGGAAAGGGATACACGTGCACGCGCCCGACAGTGCTATGGTAGAAGGAGGAGTGGCGATACGGATGGCGCATGCCGCTAAGTGGCACACGTGCCTCACGCGGCATGCTCTCCCACGAGCGTGGAACCGCAGGCACGTGCCACGCTCACGTCGCATCCGACTGGACATGTGGACCGCTAGGATTAGGGCACGTGTCGGCGTGTGTGCGTGTGGGGCGCACTTGCTCCAGACGTTGCACGTTCGCCCTTCCCACTCGCAGGTTGATGCCTTCTAACGCCTGCGCATCATGTTGCGCTGACGTTAGCACTACAGTACTGCTGACGTCAACATGACGTTAGAAAACACAAAAAAATCAAAATTCCCGTAAAGGTACCCTGGGTCCTTTTGGGTTAGTTTCCAGGTTCGGGGAATTTTTTAAGTGGTTTTTTAATTTTTCTGGATTTATTAAATTGGTAATTGGATTTTGGAAAAGTTTTTAAAGCTTTTTTAAAGCTAATTTTGAGTGCTTTTTCGTACTCTGAACTGCACATGAGGGAGACACTTAAAGTTTTATGTCTCGTGCAGTAGGTTTGGTATTCGAGAAAGTACAATAGACACTCTCATTGAGATTTTTTTATTTACAAAAGTCTCAAATAAAGTTTAAAGACAATGTTTTCAGTACTAATACATGATTATTTGATTATGAATCCAGTTTTTACAATTATAATTAATTTTCACATATATTATGCCCATATAGAATGTGAGGATGATATAAAGATGTATCCCTTGTGTTTGTGGTTTTTTCGGGTACTGAAAGATTGTAGTTACCACAGTGGCCTTTCAAGGCAGTATTTGGATTGTACCCCGTGCATGTTGGGGGGATGTCTCTGATCTCATGTTTGGTTATTCTGCCCACAGGTATTGACCTTATATGAGATTTTGAGATGTACATAAAGGCATTGGATGGAGGAAAGTCGTCACTTAAATGATCTATTCACCCACAGGTGGTAATACTATGAGAGTTCATGGTTTGTACTTTGATCGCTTTTATGTAGAGGTTTAATTGCATATATTATGTATTTAGTCCGCAAGTGTTTCATAATATGTGTGATCGGATTCTCTGTATAGAAAATGTTATCGTTGTTATCCTGGATTTAAACTGATTTTTTACATTGTCTTTTTTATCTTGCAGTTACCTTTTTAGCACACAAAAATGTTGTCACGATTGAGACCTTAAATGGTTTCAATTTCAAGAAGTGGAAGAAGGACATGGAGTTTGCATTGGAGATGGCTGACGTCAGCATGGAGATGCACATCAAAAGACCTTCTCCACTAACGAATATCAGCTCAGAAGCTGATAAAGTAGCTATGACGGTATGGAAGCGATCAAATAGGATGTGCTATTTGACCATCAAGAGGTTGATCTTAGATCATCTGCTGAGTGCATTTCCAGATACGACTATAGCTAAAGAATTTATGGATGACATTTCCCAGAGATACAATGTAACACCCAAATACCCCCTGGGAGGATACATGGATGTCACCCAAGACAAAACAAACAAACCGAAACATTTCACACATGCATTTTTTTAGAATTTAAACTTAACACGCATAATATACATCTCAAAATTCCAGAA
>JANZLC010000123.1:59324-72149 GCA_026413385.1 Erythroxylum gracilipes
ATAACTTCTTCAATTCATATCCGAATTGAGCGATTCCAGTGGCGTTGGAATCGTTAGAACCGAGGGAATATTTTCAAATAGGAATCCAATCAAGTCTTTCTAATTGAGTTTCCCCTTATTTGTGATTGATTCGTCTTCAGTTTTGGGTCCTCTATGCTTTATGGGTCCGAAAATGTTGGGCCTCGGAGACGGGGTCCAACAGACTGGGGCAGGGTTCCCCTTTTGTCTGTCAAATTTTGGGGTGTGGCGTCCGGCCTGCAGGTGGCCTGGACTCTGGGCTTCTGCCGGGTTGTCGTTGAAGTTGATTCGCTTGAGGTTATCAACATTCTCTCTACTTCTCCCGGTTCACTAACTGTAGATTTTCTTTTGATTACAGGTATTCGAGACTTGCTACAACGAGATTGGGTAGTCCACCTGCATCATACCTATCGCGAGGCCAACCAGTGTATGCTAACCGGTTGGCGGCTTTTGCCCGCATTCTCCGGCCGGGCTTACATACCCTCCAAGAGACCCCGGCGTTTCTCCAGGAACTCATTTTCCGTGATGCGCACGGCGTGCTGTACCCACGCCTCTAATGTTTGTTTGATATTTTTTTTTTCCATTGTATTAAAAAAAAAAAACACTGACGGCAAAAGCACATGAGATCACGTGGAAATAAAAACACACAGCAAAGCATTTGTTAGCTCTTAGCTCACCTCACCTGTCTTAATTTCCACACCATGTGCATCGTAGTTGGTTGGGTAAATAGATCACCAATTCATTACCTTAGATATTATATAGCAGCAAGTACTGTCCCTTGAATCTTAAAATTTTTTTTTTTTTACAAGGAAAAGAAACAAATACAAATTACGGAATCCTCCGAGGTGAATCTTAAATTTTCTTGCAAGGAAGGAGTTAAAGTTTGGTTATCTATCCAAACGGAATTTAATGCACAAAATTCAATAGATTGTTGTGAAATGGATCTGAAACGTGATCCACCAGGTTCTGGATAGGACCTTTACCCGTAAAAGCTGCTTGCGCATAAAACCCCAACCATGCAACCATTGCTAAGCGTCCATTTTTTATCTCTTTCACCTTCAGCTCCTCAAACACAACTGGATCATTAGACAGGTTCAATGGATCGAAAAGCGCACCTCCCGGATAATTGATGTCGCCGGGCAAGTAAATTCCCAAAGGCTCCAACGCCTCTATCCCGCAGTATCTCGCATACTCTGGACCAACCTGTTTTAAGTTTTTACACCATCCATCCATTACCATTTCAATTACTATAAATTGTTATCATATATTATAGTACCTACCATCAGGAGTGCTTGGCAGAAAGCGATAACGATCACAGCTTGACTTCCAGCTAAGTGAAGCCCTGGAATGCCCAGGTAATCCAGTGTCTCTCCCTGCTAGTAGCTCCAACAATTTTATAACCATAGGCAGATATGCAAAAGCCAACATGCATAATCAAGATACTAGCCTTCAGTTTCGAGTATCCTACTCGCCACCAGACAGGTTCAACGAAATGAAAGGCACCTACAAGGTCTAGCACTTCTGGAACCAGAGCACCAAGGGCGGCAAGCATAGCCCAACGAGCATGGAGTATTTCGAAGCTGCCATAATATATATAAATGTAAAAAATGAGAAGGAAGCCTCGTTGGTTGCACTTAACATACGAAAATCAATTGAACTTTTCGCAAAAGAATGTAAAAGATACTTGAAGAATCTCTTAAGTGCCACAGGGTCCCTGCTTAGGCCAGCAACATCAAAGCCGTAATCTCCAGGTAGTTCTCCAGTAAGATATCCAGGGTATTCGTAAGGTATGGGACCAAGCCAACGAGGGCGCTCTTCTCCATACCAGAAGCTGCATAGTTGAAGATTCTTATTATAACGCAAGATTTTCAGCGAATTCCAGGTTTTGGATAGCTGATGCAATTTCCTCATCATAGTTAAACTACTTCAAGTATAATTCGTGAACTAAATTGCAGTTAATAGCAGCATTGCCATTACAGTCGGAAACATGAAATAGAATATTTATCAACGGAATAAAAACTCTTACCATACAGGGAAAATTTTCCTTACTCTGTCATGCATACACTAATTTCCCCAAATAAGATATTTATAAAAGCTATCATCAGCTTTGTTTGAATCATAACTTGTTCCAAGGTAAAGAGATAATCTTTTAGAGGGAACGATGAAAGGTGAAACCGGAAGCAGTTTGTCTTACTCCATAAATTACCTTTCTTGTCGGGCCTTCTGCGCTAAAGCCTGAAACTTGGAAGATTCTAACACAGCAGCTTTTTTCCTCTCCTCTAATCTTCTCTGAAGGGAGTCGCCAAGCGGGCTGTTGGCTATAGCCTTGACTGCCGTGAACGGAATTGCTGAAACCACCACAACTCCAACAAGCTACATACAGAGATAACATGTGATCAAAGAAACTATGAAAACAAAAGACCAACTTGGTAAAAAACTTAAACGGAAACGCAGAGCAGAAGCTAGAAATGAGACCTCTTGCCAAGAAGCTTTGCAAGGTGAAGGAGTCTTTGTCCTGAGGAGTGGGAGGTAGGAACGAGGATATGGGGACAAGACGAGCTTAGAATGCTGAGCTAAGAAGGAAGAGGAAGAAGACGACAAAGAAGAAGAGCATGGCTTTAGTTTCAGACCCATGCCCAGATTCTGCTTTCCTGCTTCAAGCTTTATGTTATGGTGTCTCTACCTCTCATCAAATTTTATTTTTATTTCTACTTTAATAATAGCAGAAGAGAGTTGTGGCGATGGTGAGTTGAGAATTTTGTCTACGTGACTGAATATGATATGTTCATGTTCTGTTTGCAGTGTCCATACTCCATAGACCCAGTAAATTTAGGCTTAAAGCCCAAAATTCTAGTTATTATTTATTTTGAGTTCTTAGATAAGATGAATAAACATAGGCTTCAAACCGAAAAAGATTACTTGCAGCCCGCCAGCCTCCCCCTCCTTATTTTTCTTTTTTCTTTTCTTCTTTGGAAAACAGCGTGGTTTGGACAATGGAAAGGATTGAAATTTGAAGCGGAGAGCTTGGAAGGAATTGGCACCGCCTTCTATTGAGGAGTAGCGACTTGTTTGTAGGAAGTACAATCATCCATTGGTTGTATGTAAGAAACAACCTTATTTCTATACATTTAGAAATTTGTTGCAACTGCTGTTGTATACTGAGTATTTACCTTCTTTTTCTTCCTGATGAATTGAATGGACATGTTTTTGCTCTTCAGTTGAATCATTATTCTTTCCTTAGTTACATTTAGGGTTTTTCTTTCGTTTTTTTCTTTGTCCATTTCTGACCCATCGTTTTCGTTTCTAGTTAGGTTTCAGCGATGAAAATTCTAGGATTTAATGGTAATAAAATTTGGAGGCATTTCGGTTATTGTTTTCTTATTATCCTCTTATCTAGGTTTCTCGAACTTTGATTCCAAAATCCGATAAATTGGAATGTCGGTGGTGGTTGTGTTGGTGGTGCGGAGGCTCATGCCCGCTTCAAATAGTAGGAGCACAGAGCCAACTCCACCCTAGTTCTGACTACCGCTGTGGCATTGTTTTCACGGGATGATGTTCAAAAAGGGCTCCTGGAACAGTTCAAAATGCCAGAGGCCTGCAATTGGCTTGGCTATACCTACTTGTATGTTTGTATATTACGGAATCCTACAATGTATGGCTTAGCATCAGATGTTCTTACTGGTGATATTACACTGGAGGAGAGGAGGGTGATTTGGTAAGCACAAAACATTCCAACTTGGCTTAAAGAATGCCTTGAGCTTTTACTTACTCATTTTTATGCAGTTTAATTGTTTAGATTCAGGATAGCAGTTTCAATTACCTGTGTGTTTATGTCATGTAATCTCTCATAATAATATGCATGTAGAAAGAGGAATTAAGTGACGAAATGAGGAATAAACTAGATAATTTGAAAATTTGTCAACAAATATAAGTGGAAATCCTATTTCACAATTTATAGTTGAAATCATACCTCTATTCATATATTCACATTAAATATGGAAAATTATTTTCACAATTCTTCTCAACCTATTTGGTCTTTTAGCTTTTGGCTATGATGACTTTCTTTTCAACTCGATATTCTTCTCACTCTTCTGATTCATAGTTGTTGTCAAATTGACTCCCTCATCCCAACTTTTGAAAAACATCATTGAGATAGAAAGAACATAGCATCTCTCAAAAAAAAAGAAGAAGGAATCCTCTTTCTTTCTAGGTGTTAGGAGACCTAGTGTAGGATCTAGTCATAGGTTGAGACACGGGAAGATCTACTTCCTTTCCCTTAGTTGTGTTGTTCCCTATTTTGGATGAACCTATACTATTTGCTGAGAAATTGACTCGTCCTACACAGAGTCTCAGCCTCACACTAGTTTTTTTTGATAAAATTATGCTTGATTCCTTTTATTAAGCACAACCTTTTAAATAGGCTTGAATAACAGACATTGACCGTAATTGGGATTTTTACTGAAGCAGCTAAGAACTCCAAGTGAGCTTGATATTCTGCTTCCTTTCTACCTGTTAGACGTCGAAGAATTAGTGAAGCTATGCCCTTTATTGTATCCCGACAAATTGATAGAACATTTGGGCTTTCAACTCCTGCCAAGAGAAGAATGATTTTTCTTTCCTCAAACCTTAACCATGCTTGGGCTTCACCTTCAAAACAAACTCCTGTAGTTGCCAACTTCTCTATCAAAAGTTATTTATAGCAAAATACTGCTCTGCTTTGCTCTAAAGATCCTCGCATCTAGGCCTTCTTCATAAAAAAATTGGTAACTCCAATTTTCAGGGGTTTTTGTCCCAATCTGTGACTTTTTTTTGTGCAATTGGAGGGGTTAAAACAGGTGGGTTCAACTTCGGAATCACTTCGAATCTAGCATAGTTGGATTCAACTTGGTGGTTGGTCCCTGGGGATTGATTCATCATACTACCATGAGTATGTGGAAGCTTTTCTCCATTCTATGTGCCAAGGAGGCTATGGTACTGGTTAGATCTACATCATCTTTTTTAAGGCAGATATTTGCTTCAACTCGTTCTCTACTTGCTCTAGTCTAGCTTCCATTTTGGTTTGGAGAATTACCCACTATAGGATCAACACTCTGATACCAAAATTGATAGGAAACTAAGTGAATGTAGTAATTTGGAGGATGGTGAATAATACTGGAACCAAATGATTGAGGATTACTGGAACCAAATGATTGAGGATTACAATGGAATTGATAGGATTTGAGAGGCTCTCTCTCCCACAACCACCAAGATAGGGAAATCTCACAAAACTTCCATGACCTCCGACCATCTAACTATAGTCTGTCTATGTATAAATATTTTTATAGATGCAAATATTGTGTACTATTTGCTTGTTGCAATCTTGCAATGTTAGCTTTCTAGAAATTGACATCATGTTCTTCCTTAACACGTACTTGCACAAAATAATAGTTGAATATGTTAGAATATTTCATATTGACTAAACATGAAAATATTAAAGGGTTGATAAATGGTAAGGGTCAACTATCCAAATGACTAGTTCTAGTCATTTTGGCAATGGTTGACCCATTCCCAATTCTTGTTAATGGGTTCTACACTCTACCCATATTAAAAATTCTAATATGGTGTCAGAGCAGGTTTGGTCCGGATTTTTAATTTCCCAGTTATTCATCTGGATGTCCAATCCCAGTGTTCGGTCTGGTTACCTTTGCGTTTATTTCAAGTAACAATTGGATGTCCAGTCCTATTTGCACTTGAGGGGGAGCATTAGAGTATCCCATATTGACTAAGCATGAAAATGTTAAAGGGTTTATAAGTGGTAAGGGTCAACTATCTAAATGACTAGTTCTAATCATTTAGGTAATGGTTGACCCAAGCTCAATTCTTGTTAATAGGCTCTACACTCTACCCATATTAAAAATTCTAATAGAATAAAATAAAAATAATTGCTGAACTCAATTGTTCTTTAAAAGCAAAACAATTCTATTATGTATTTACTTGAATAGTTTACAAGAATATATACAGGAGATATTCCTAAAATATATCATAGAAATTAGGGGTATACACAATCATATAACTAGGTATAAGATATACATAAATATACAACTAACTAATAATCTTATCCCATAAAATCTTCTAAATAATTATTTCCTATGCATAATACTGACATCGCCCCTTATGTTGGTGAATGAATGTCTTTCATTCTCAACTTGCTAATAAAGTCTTCAAAGGTTGTCTTGGACAATTCCTTTGTCAAAACATCAACTATTGCTCCTTTGATGAGATGAAGGGTATGCACATTAGGCCACTGTCTAATTTCTCTTTTATAAAATGTCTGTCAACTCCCACATGTAGGATTGTATGCGATGTTGATTGCAAACTTATTATCACAATATAATTTTATTGGACCTTCCCATTTTAATTTTTAAGTCATTAAGGATTATTTTCAACCAAAGCAACTCACAAATCCCTAAAGTCGTGGATATGAATTCTGATTCTGCACTTGATCTTGCCACAACATTCTGTTTTTTTACTCTTACATGAAACCATATTTCCTCCCATAAAAACATAATATCCTGAGGTTGATCTTCTATCCACTAGAGAACTTGCATAATCTGCATCTGTGTAGGCTTCTAGCGTAATCTTTTCTCCTCTTTTAAATAAAATTCCTCTTCCTGGACTACGTTTTAGATACTGCAAAATTTTGTGTACAGCTTTGAAGTATACTGTTTTGGGGTTATGCATAAATTGGCTTACTACACTTACTACAAAGGCAATGTCTGTAATAAACCATAAGGATTTGTTATGTTGTTATATACCCATTAGGATAAGGATTTGTTATGTTATTGTATATCCATTAGGATTTGTTTCTGTTTTATTTTACTTTAAGTTTCCTAGTTAGGAAGGTTTTCTTGTCCGACAAGAAAAAGAAATAAGTTAGCTTTAGAAAAGGATTTCAATCAATCCTTTTGACACTAGAATTAGGACTCTTATGTACCACGTTAGGGATATAAAAGGGAGGGTTAACAGATGTTTTGGGAACCCGGAAAACATTATTTTAATAAAGTTTCTGCAGAAAATTTTCCTGAGAGAGAGTGTCTTTCTCTTGTTGATTAAATCCTAAGTTTTATGCTTGGATTTGGTTCTGAGATTAACCTAAAATCTCTACCTAACTACTTCTGCTGTGTCAGTCTAGTCTTGTATGTGTTAAATATATTAATTTTCCAACCAACCTTTGGTAAGCTCCTTTATCTACTGCTGGATCATGTAGTGCATCACTCAATCCGTTATTGAACTCAATTGGAGTAGCTGTTGGTTTGCACCCTAATTTTCCTGTTTCTTTCAACAAATCCAGCACGTTGTGAGATGAATATACTTTGCCTTGAATGTGCTACCTCAATTCCTAGAAAATATTTTAATTTTCTCAACTCCTTGATATCAAATTCTTGTAATAACTTTTCCTTTAACAACAACATTTCTTCTTTGTCATTTTCAATGACTATGATGTCATCCATATATACTAGTAGTACTATTACTTCCCCAGTTTTTGAATGTTTAATAAATAGAGTATTGTCTCCATGACTTTGCTTATACCCGAATCCAATCATAGCCTTCATGAATCTCCCAAAACATGCTCAAGGTGACTGTTTTAGTCCATAAAGAGCCTTTTTTAATTTGCACACCCCTTTTGAGATTCAAATTCTGGTGGAACTTCCATGTATATTTCTTCTTCTAGTTCTCCATGGAGGAAGGCGTTTTTAACATCATATTGCTGTAAGTTCTAATCATAGTTGGCAGCTAGCGACAATAAGATCCTGACAGTATTTCATCTTTGCTATTGGTGCAAATATTTCTAGGTAATCTATGTCATAGATTTTGGGTATAACCTTTGGCAACCAACCTAGCCTTGTACCTTTTAGCAGCCCCATCAGATCTATACTTTATTGCGAACACCCAATTGCATCCAACCAATTTGTTATCCTTGGGCAATTCCCCAGCTTCCAAGTTTTTTTGTTCTAGCGCATCCATCTCACTTGTTGCACTTCCCCACTTCTCATCTCCTAGTGCCTCGGTCAAATTTTTTGGAATGGGAATGTTATGGAGATTTTGAGAAAGGTTTGGTGTTTTTTGGACAGGTTTGATTCATGAACAAATATAATGGGTGTTGTGTTCAAGTTCTGGTACCTTTTCTGAGGGCAATGGGTAGGTCTAACTCACTAGGTTCAATTTGTGGGTCAGGGTTGGATAAGCTTGTGGTTAGTTCAGTTGGTTCCAAGTTTGTTTAGAATGCTGAAACAGTAGCTTGTGCAAGGGCCTAGACATGTCGTAAGTGAGAGTCAGGTCTCTTCCTAGAGTAAACCTGCAATTTTTGAGTGGTTTTTCCTTCATTTTCTTCATTTAGAGCTTCCTTAGGTTTAATAGCTTGTCTAAAAAATGTGGTTCAGACTCTATCATGGAAAAATAAGTCTCTTGTCATCCTATCTTCATTCAAATTCTCCCCTTAAAGATAGGGTTGAGTAAAGAAAGGTCTAGTTTCATCAAATGTAACATCAATGGACACAAAAAAATTTGTGAGTTTTGGATGGAAACACTTGTATCCCTTTTGGGTGGAAGAGTAACTAATAAAAACACATTTAAGAGCACGAAGATCAAGTTTTCCTCTATTTTGAGAGTGAATATGAACATAGGCTATACTTCCAAAAATTCTAGGAATAAGAGTACTGGAGAGGCTTATATTCGGATAGAATTGTGTAAAAACATTTACTGGTGATTGAGAATTAAGAACTCTAGTGGGCAATCTATTATGTAAGTAAGCAGAAGTTTGGACATCTTCCCCCAAAACTTTTTGGGAACATTTTTATGAAAGAGTAGTGCCCTTGTGATGTTCAACAAATGACCCTTTTTTTGTTTTTCAACTTCATTTTGTTGAGGAGTATTAACACATGAGGATTCATGAATGATCCCTTTTTCATGAAAGAAATTTGATAGAGTTTAATTGAAATAATCTTTGGCATTATCAGAATGAAATCTTTTGATTTTTGCATCAAATTGAGTTTTGATCATATTATAAAAATTTGGAAAAGAGTACTAACATACTTGTGTTTCAACAAATAGATCCAAGTAGATCTTGTTCAATCATCAATGAAGTATATGAACTATTTTGCCCCAAAAACATTAGAAATTGGTGAGGGACTCCAAATATCATTATGAATGAGAGAAAAGGGGGTGACTTCTTTAATTACTTATTGGGAAAGATGCACGCTTGTGCTTTGCAAATTCACATTAATCACAATGGAAAGACTCATCTATTTTATCAAAGAATGATGGAAACATAGACTTTATTACATGACAAGAAGGATGTCCTAAACGGCTATGATAAAGCCATATTTTTTGTTTGTTAGACATGATTGACTCTGAAAGGAAAGATGTGGGAAGAAAAACCTTGGATTTGCTATGCCCTTCTTTATTCACTAGGTAATAAAGGCCATTCCTCTCACTAGCATGTCCAATTGTCCCCTTTGTGCCTTTTTCTTGAAACATGCAACAGGAAGGGGGGAAAAACAACCTGACATTTACAGTCTTTGGTGAGTTTATGCATTGAAATCGGGTTGGCAAATAATTTGGGAACATGGAGGACATCTTTTAATATAAGAGAGTCATTTAACTGAACATCTCCTTGTCCTGCTACAGTAACAATTGATCCATCTGCTATAGTTATCTTTTTATGGCTAGAGGAAGGTGTATAAGAGATAAAAAGTACAGAGGAATGTGTCATGTGATTAGTGGCTCTTGAGTCAATTATCCACATAATTGAAGATTTATTTTGTAAGGCAGTAGAAATGCAAGAGATGGAGGAAATATCTGAAAAGGCCGATGAACATGAACTTGTACTTGTACCTGATGGTTTCTTAAGTGTATTCAAGAGGAATCTTAATTTTTCAATATTTCCCTTGTTAAACTCTTGGACTTCATCTTGAGTTATTTTTGTATTATTCATATGTGAGCTCACCATATGTGCTTGTTTTCCTCCACCTTTTCCTTGAGTATTGGTCTTGTGATTTAGTTTCTAGCACTGCTCCCTTGTATGATGGTACTTCTTACAGTATGTACAATAGAGGGTGTCTTTATTGAATGACTTGGTTGGAGGAGACTGCCTATTGTCTTCTGCAGTTTGTGCAACATTTACCTCCTCCAAATTTGTGGACGTAGTTACTAGGGCAAATCCTTCAGTTGTTGTTGGATGTATTTCTAGCATCACACTTCTTCTCCCTTCCTCAATTCTAATCATAGCAATGGCCTCATTCAAGGATGGAAGATCATCTCTTCCCAAAATTTGGACTCTCACAACATCGAATTCTACATTAAAATCAGCAAGGAAATCATAGATTCAATCTTTTGCCATAAGTCGTTATAACATTGTAGCGTCTTCTAGCCATAGGCATTGCAAGAGATTTGCATACTCAGTTGTTGAGTGATTCCCTTGTTTAGTTGTTGAAATTTGAGTTTTGATCTCATAAACTCGAGCAGCATCAATAACCTTAGAGTAAGTTTGTTGAATTGCCTCTCAAATCTCCTTAGTTGTGCTGAGAAACATACAAGTGCCACTTATTTCAGGATTCATCACGTTCGACAGCCATGACATAACCATGGAATCTTGCTTATCCTATGCGTCAAATCTAGGATCAATTTTGGCTAGTTCAGTCCCCAACAAATGACTCAACTTGCCTTTTCCCTTTAAAAATGTTCGAACAAGTTGAGAGCATTTTAGATAATTCTTCCCATTCAAATAGTAGGTTGCTTGAATGTTTGGTAAGTCCCCTTTGTGTGTTACAGCAGTGCTATCTAATAGAGAGACCCCACTTAGCTGTGACTTCTGACATGGCTCCTTGGCTCGGTTTCAACAGCTACCTTCCCTTGCAAAAGAATAGAATTTTGGGCAGAAGTTTTTCAAAAAAGAGTTGATGACCCTGATACCATGAAAAGCAGAATAATTCTATTTTGTATTTACTTGAATAGTTTACAAGAATATATAAATGAAATATCCCTAAAATATATCCTAGAAAATAGGGATATATATAATCATATAACTACTTATAGGATATACATAAATATATAGTTAACTAATAATCTTATCTTATAAAATCCTCTAAATAATTATTCCTATGCATAATACTGACAGTTCTTCATCCTTTTATTGTAAACATATTTAATTGAAGGCTTATCAGAGACTTGCTTTGCCTTATTATCTCTTGATGTAGCATCTTTTCACATTATGTCTCTATTTTATCTTTCTGGAGATGTGGGTAGTGATATGGTCACACCACTACTGGTCCTGTTCCCAACAAAAGGGAAATTCTATGGTCACAATTTCGACTTGAAGGTAACCCTAAAGGTTCCTTAGACAAATTTGGAAAATTTGCCAACAATTTATCTAAGGCTACAAAAGTCGAATGATGCCCTATAATGCTGTTACTTTTGGTTCTTCACTCGGGGTTTTTGCCCCTCTCGTTGCACTTTCTTCTCCTCCAATTCAAAGCTCATGGTTAAGGATGTAAAATCCCAAAGAATAGGACCCAATGCTTGTAACAATTTGATTCTTGAAACCACATCAAGCCCATCTAATGCAATGGGATAAAGGTCAATAACAAGAGAATCAACGCCAACTTGCAATGTTACAACCTTACAAATGTCCCGCTTAGAACTTTCTTCCCATTGGTCACGGTCACCTACAATCTTGGTGGTTCCCTCACCATGATGCCTAGCCTTGGTATATTTCCTTTGTGGATGAAGGTGTGTGTACTTTTGGAATCCACTAACACCTACATTGGCACCCGACTACTATGGCTTGTAACTATATGGTTTGTGAGTTCTGGATTCAAATTATGACGTGTAAGGAAAGTTTAGGATCCCCTATAGTTTCCCCTTGCCTGCTATCTGAATTCGGTATCTCACCATGATGCCTAGCCTTGCCTGCTATCTGAATTCGGTATCTCACCCTTTCAATTTCTTCTTTGATGAGGTTACTTGGCTCTTGTGATATTGATTTGTCTTGTGATACAACAGCAATGTGCACTTGTCCATTGTTTCGTGGCTGATCTCCCTTTTGACCCCACTCACGGCTTGAAGGCTTTCCATTAAGTTTCCAGCATTTCTCATGTGTATATCGATGTTCTTGCAATAAGTACACCATAATTCATAACGGTTTTGAGGCTTCGACTGATTATTCTTCCTTCCTTCAAAAACTGCTCCGCTCTCCGTATTTGTGGTTGATTTTCTATTACCAGCCACCATAGCTGAGCTGTCAATGATTTGCGGTTCCAGCATCAGCTCTCTCCTACTTTCTTCACTTCAGATTAAAGCCACTACCTCATTAAAACATGGAACCTCCGCCTTCCCAAGAATTTGTATCCTTGATCAAATTTTGGATTCAGTCTGACCAGAAAATCATAAACTCTATTCTGTTCAATGAAGGTTTTTAGAACTGCTGCATTTTCGGGACACTTGGTTTTTATCACCCGGTAGTGATCCAATTCCTGCCACAAGGATTTCAATTGATTTGCGTATTCTGTGACTGTTTTGTTTCCTTGTTTTGCAGCAACAATTTTCACCTTTACTTCATACACCTGTGCCGCATCTCTAGCCTTGGAATAAGTTTGTTGGATTTATCAGAATTTAGGGTTTCAAGGTTTTCTTTTTATTGAAACTTAATAGGATATATATACATAAAGAGTACAACATAAATTAGGAAACAAATCTATCTAAGGAGGATCCCTGATTTTTAGGGATCCTATATCTGATATTTATCTCCTATATTTGACTATCTGAGGAGGA
>JANZLC010000124.1:0-10774 GCA_026413385.1 Erythroxylum gracilipes
GGGAAGTTAAATTCCTAGATTTTCATTCCATTGATATTTCTTATATTTTTATCTTGCTTTAATTCTCATTTTTATTTTATTTTTCAAACCACAATCAATCAATTTTTTTAAATATTTTTTGTCGATATCATACAATTAATTAGGTTTAAATTGAGTGGTAAATGAATTGGTCCTAGCGGGAGATGACTTTAGAATATTCATTGTGCGGGTACTAGGACGATTCTGTACACTTGTAGAAATAATCGATCAAAAAATTGAAAAATGAAAAACAAAATAAACAAATCAACACTCAAAATTTGTTAACGCAGTTCGGTACACTTTGTCTACGTGTGCGAGCTCCTCACCCAGCTTAATACTTTTACTAACGACAATAGTTTTATTCAAGAATTTATTGAGCCAACTAATTCAACCCTTGACACTATCTCTCGTCCTTATAACTCATAAAAGTAAACCATATCCAATAGCACGACCACTTCGTACTAACTTCAACTGAGGATTTTCTCGACAATATTTGATAATAAATGATGAAAATAAAATAACTCAAGTGATAGAAACAATAATGAATATAAACAAAGACAACACTTGAGATTAAAAAAAAAACAACTCTCTTCAATATGTCGTTTCATCAATGAAAGAACAAGATATTATCCACCAAGAACGTTGCTATAGTCTTTCAATATTGTCACTGGAACACCTTACACAAAGCAGCAAAAAAAATCACCAATAAACATGAACTTTTTATCACTGAAGCGTCACAAACATAGGAGTTGCAAAATCCACAAAAGTTGCTGAAAATTTTCACACACCACCACCACCACTATTGACAGCCACGAAAACACATACAATCAATACTCAATCAACCCAACATAAAATTACACCATCGACCAAGAACAATAACATATGCCCATCGTTCCTCCACCCAAAAATGACACCAATACAACCCCACACACCACTTGAAACATAACACAAAGACAGCTACAAAATAGTCAATAGAATTTTAAAAAATCCAGCTACCAAGTTACCATAACCCTAACGATTTTTTCCACAAAAACAACAACAATATAGCCCCAATAAATCACGCAATTAGCAGTTAAAAATTTGTTGTCCAATCTAGATAATATCACCAAAGAAATTAGTTGTCTTAGATAGTCATTATCCCAAAAATAGGCAGTCAAATAAGAGTCCAAAAATTACCAAACATCTACATCTTATCTTCGTCAAGATATGATGATTTGATTCCAATTAAATCCTATCATAACTACAATTTTTATCCCAAATAAACCTCATCTTCAAAGAGTCTCACATAAGATAAAATATTCATCATAATAATATTCCTCAAATAATTAAAGATGTCCAATTATAAATAATGCCCAAATGTCATAGCACATATATTAACAAACATCAATTTAGGTAATTCAATTAATCTATGTAACCTCCATATACAAGTAAAAAGACTATTTTTTATTACCATTAAAAATATGATAAACATATCACCCTTACACAATCATTAACATAGTATTTATATAATTATGTACAAAAATATGTTTACAGTCCAATTTTATTCTTATATAATCTTAAGATCATTCATATACTATTTTCACATAAATTTAAGGTCATTAAAACGCTATTTCTATAAATGTTTAGTGACGCAAAAACTCTATTTTACTATAAGCTTAAGATCGATAAAATTCTAGTTCACTAAAATTCAAGGCAAATATTACAATTCCTTGTCTTAAGTTGAATTTTCCAACATCTAAGTGAGAAATACTTCCAGCATACCCTAATAGTTTCAAGCTATATAACATTAACCAAATTCAACTTACACTTGAACTTTTTTTTTTGCAAACAATGACTTTATTAACATGTCAATTACATTCCCTGAAGTGTGAACTTTTTTCAATAAGATTTGATAAGATGCAATTAATTTTTCAATCTTATAAAATATTATATCCCTCAACATAATCCCTATTTGATTGTCTCTCTTGTGACTTTCCTTAATCCTTTGAAAGACATTTTCATTCCCATCAATGATGGTAAGAGCATACTCAATATAATCTCCCCAACCATATCATCTTGGCTGTTTGATGGTTCTTCTCGCTCTATTCTTGACTATATCATGCTATCATGCTGATACTTTCTTCGTGACATTATCCTACCTTCTAAACTAGAATTTTCAGCCTCCTTAACATATGTTCTAAGTTGTTCTAGTACCAACTTTGTACTAATACTACTCACTGTTGAATATGACATGACCCTTCCATATGTTTTCTTAAACTTATATTGCTCCACAAACACTAGATCCTTAATTAATGATTACCCTAAACCTTTTACCAAAGTCATGGAACTTATAAAAGTATATCATCTTGTGTTTATCATCTTTTAATAAACTCTCTTTATGAAGATCTGTCATTTCTTGCTCATTAAGATGACTCAACCATATTTGAAATATTGTAGTATTATCTCTGTTCCCTAAAGATTAAGATACAACTACTAATTTAACTATCGTTTTTCCCATTAATAAATAGATGTCATGTTATAATTTATTTTTCATCACAATCAACACATCTTTTACTACCTTAAGTTATTCACCATCACCAAATAACTTATACCTGGACTATCAAGAGTACTCATGGCAATAAGATTCTTTAGATGTTCAAGAATATGTCAAGCATCCAATGTTTTGATAATTCTATCATACATCTTAATCTGCAATGAGTCACTGTATTTGACAACACGCTCTCCATCATCTCCAAATCTATCAGTATAATCCACTCTTTAAAAGAACAAAACCATTCTTTATTGAAAGTCCTATGATAAGTGACACTAGTGTCCATCACACATCAATATGTAGAATTAAACTTGTGTATGGTTAAAATGTCATTACCTTTTCTATCCTTTTTATCGAAACTCTCTTAGAGTACAACAACACTTTTTCTTTTATCTATTTCCTTTTTCTTGTTTCTACTCTTCCGATATAATAATCCCTCTTAAAGTGTCTTTTAACTTTATAATTAAAGCATCAAATAGTTTTAGCCTTCGAATTGGATTAGGACTTACTCTTATTTTCATAATCTCTTTCCTCATTCCTTCGTCAACCAACAACCAAACTCAAATATGATACAAATTGATATGTACGAAAGACCTTTTTCCTCAATTCCTTGAAACGCATGACATCCTTCATTTTACTAACAAAATAGTGTCTCTACTATATAATATGGTATCAACAAATTCTCATATAAATTATGTAAGGAACACAAATAATTATTTCTTAATCCTCGTCTTTATTTTAATCCCAACACCTTATAGATCCAAGATGATCTAATTAAAATTACCGATGCAATCATTCGCTTATGTACCTTCTAGCATCCTAATCGTATACAAATGTTGCTTTGATATAAATAATTAGTAAGTGACTTAAACAATGAAACTCTATTTTTTAAAATGTTTAGCAACATTAAAACTCTATTTCACTAGAAACATGAAATTATTAAAACTCTGCTTTATTATAATTTAATACTTATCTCAGAACAACATATTAAAAAGTGTACATCGACATTGTTGCAGCAACCAACGTCCTCATTTTCAGTTATAAGATTGAAGTTTCAAGTATAATATTGCAGTGAAAGTATTTTCCTTCTCTTTAAAATATTTGAGCTTTTTTTAAAAAAGCACTTTCATAAACATAATCTGGGATCTTACTTTTGACATTTTCAATTATTTCCAAGTAATAAATCTAAATGCCAAGCAAAGAAAGCATAGCTATAACCTCATCGTTAAGCATTAGCTGGAAGGCCTTAATTACTGACAACTAATTACGATAGATCAGAACTTCTAAGTTATAATCGTTGACTTAACTGAACGGCATTTTCGCGGAAAAAAAAAAAAGGCTTCATTCAGAGCATTTTAGGAATAATATACGGGGCATGCTGATATTCTTATTATATATTTAGTCAAACAATCTACATATGATCTAGTTGATTTGGAAAATAAGCAAGTGGACGGGCGGAGCTTCTGGTAAAGTAAAGTTACTTAAATACTTGATTATAGAAAATTATTAACCCGTCTATCATGGACATTGTTAAGACTAATTAAGATTGTTTGGTGGAAACCTTGGTCTTAGTTTGGTTGCCTGCTACTTCCTTGGTGGTTGGCATTTAGAGTGGGTGAGGCTTAGCATGGTTAATTTTGTGAATAAATGAAACTAACTTAATAAACGAAGCATATGCACATGTATATATCTTGAGTTTTTGGATACATATCACTAGACCTGTTGCGTGAACGGCTAATACTACTAGAACACTAGCAATTGATGTAAGAGACTTTACTAAGTATGGTATGGGAGTTTGAGATAATTATGTACCTACTAAAGGTGCACATAAACAAAAATGCCTTAATTAAAAATTAAACCAACAAAAATTTAAAATTAAAGAAAATAGCTTTTTAAGGTATAAAAAAAAACTAATTTTCAACACGAAACGTATAATACAAATGGAAACATACACATTTCAGATTTCCATACATATTAATGCACCAGCCACGTACCTTATTGAACTCCAACAATTATGAACAAAAATCTTCCCTCATATGCACGAACTTTATTAATGGAGCCAGCTGTTGAAAATGAATCGGGAAATAGAAATTAAAGCAATTAAACCCCGGTTATTTGTTGGAAGAATGTAATTGCAATCGGCGAACACTAGGTTTAGCCCATACTGCCTTTACAATATGATAAAGGTTCTAGTTTGGCACCAAGCATCGTGTTTTTACTTCCCGGTGTTGTAATATAATATAACGATCCGAAACTTGGATATCAAACATGCAATATGTGTTCAGGTGTGGCCTCTCATGGATGCCTCCTTCAATCAGTATTCATCGTAGAACTTCAGAACTGGTGTATGATGTTGCAGTATCTTCTCTTCCACTGCAAATTCAAGTCGTATGATGAGTGACCACAATTATAATAGACAGTTTTTAGGTTTGCCATGACAAACAACTGAACCACAAAAGTCATAATTCGTTAAGCCAGACTCGCGTACTGACCCAACCCACGAAAGGGCACACTTAACAAGTTGCCCACACTTTAATTCATTTAATGATTGATGTCCCAAAACAGTCGGACCATCCCATTTCATAAAATATTCTTCCAGGTAATAAAAAGTAGATAGTTGGTGCTTAAGAGTCCTACTGTGAATTTAGCCTCTTAACTCAACAACCTATAAGACTTTGAGATTTCAGTGAACAACTTCCGTTGGTCATAGTATAGACTTTGAGATTTCAGTGAACAACTTCCGTTGGTCATAGTATTCAGTTTCAGAGGAAGAAACAATTAGGAGAGATGGCGATCGGCAGTTTTGCTACCGATGACAGGCCTGCAAGTGAGTTCAACGGGAAGATAACAGCTTCAGTGGTGATTACTTGCATCGTTGCAGCATCTAGCGGCCTCATTTTTGGCTATGACATTGGAATTTCGGGTACGTTTACCTTTCCCCAGTCTCGTTCACCTTATTCCGGTAACAACTTGTAGTGGGGTTACCTCCTTTTTCTGTCAGTAACGATGAATAGACTCTTGTGAAACCGATATCTGATCTTGATGTAGTAGCATCATAATTTCACTGATTACACAACAAAGACAACATCTTAATAGAAGTTCCGTAAGCTTACCCTTAATTAATAGAGAGCAAACATAAACAAATGCAACGCATGGCTGTAGCTACTTCATTTAACACAAGCTGATAGATCTTACGGGTAAGCAACTCGGAGGTCACAGCTTTAATGTGTTTAAATGAACTCGTTGCTTCTTGATACGGGATTTGTTTAGGATTTCTCGAAATATAAAACAAGAAGGGTTATTCAGAAGGTTTGAACCATTCTTACAGAATATTCAGTCCTTTAATGGATGATCCAGTTGATGTCAGAGACCGGTAGGAAGGGACGGTAATACGATGCTTCATAAACTCTAATCTTCGACAACTAGTGGTTGACTTTGTTAGACACTAACAAAGATTGTTTGGTTCCATCATTTTAAAAGATTGTTTGGTTCCACCATTTTTGTCTTAATCTGGCAGCGTGCTTATCTACTTCCCTTGGTGGATGACATTTTAGGTAGTTGATCTTTAGCTTGCCTTTGTATGGAACTTTTTCTTCCCTGAGTCAAAAATTGTAAAGAGTTACGGAAGTTTGAAATTTGAACCACTTAGAAACAGAACTTCTCAAGTTGGAACGAAATAATAACAAGTAATATATAATTTGGATTGTCTAGATAGAAGTTACTTGTATAGACCAATGTCCAGCCTAATTTTAGCCTGAATTGATCAGTTCATTAGTTAAAATAGTACAACTCAATTTAATTATAAGTTGAGGTCGGGTCGAGTACGGACCGGAATCGATTTAAGGCCTAAGCAGAATAACAAAAACAAGGTTATTTTATAAATTTTTTTAAAAAATAAAGATGGATCAGGTCGAGTCAGGTTGAATTACGAGTCGATCAACTCTTAAGGAGCTGACCCTCGGGTCATCCAATCAGGAGTCAGGCTGGCTGCCCCAATCACATCCTTAAGCCAAACTCCATAAACTAAAACTTGAAAATTAAATAACCTTTTATCTACATAATACTGCTTTTTAATGCGCTAGAAAAGTAGCAAGACTAGATCTTTGTACGAATAATCTTATTTTAACTCTATTCAGTGCATAATACGATGTCGTTTTATAATCCGTACATAATATAACGTCTTTTTAACTACAAAATGACATTGTATTATGCACAAAATAGGGTTGAAATAGAATAATAAAAATAGGCGGTCTGAACCAAAAGTAGTATACCACCACAGATTTTGGTACTCCTTCCTATGTTTCTTTGCCAATTGTCAAAAACGGTACTGTCATGAAGATATTTAGGTGGAGTGGTGCACCGTGCACCACTAAAATGTCCACCATTTACCAATACTAGAACGAAAGTTTTTGTCGCGGAATGTCTTGATTCCGTTTGGTAGTGGAGGTGTCGTCGTCGCCAAGTTGTCCTCTAGCTCCTTGAAGCAGGCGTAAATAGAATTTTCACTGTTTTCTGATGGGCAAGAAAGAAAACAATTATGCTTGCAGGATCTAGAACTTATCGATTTACACCTAACAGTAAGGATGGTAAATTAAAATTGGTTTTTAAATTAGATTTTATAAATTTTTTAGTGTGATTTATTATGAAAATATTTTTGAATTTAGATCATTTAGATTGAAAATTAATAGAATTTTAATTAAAAACTGAGAAGTTTGATTGGGCCTAATCATACACCTATAACCATTCAAGAGGCCTTTGGACTGAGGAATGATTGGCCCAACCCAAAACTCTACTAATGTAATCTTATGGAACTTCCTGTTGACTCGTAGCATGAAAGTTCATGCTGGAGGACACCAAAAAACTCTGATTTCGACGTAGTTGAACATCGTCGATATGATTTTAACGTTTACACTACAGGCGGGGTTACGACCATGGTACCATTCCTCAAGAAGTTCTTCCCATCAATACTGAAGAAAGCAGCAGAGGCCAAAACAAACATGTATTGCGTGTTTGATAGTCAAGTTTTGACATCCTTCACATCATCACTTTATATAGCAGGGTTAGCTGCATCACTTGTAGCTAGTCGTTTAACCGCAGCAGTAGGCAGGAGAAACACCATGGTGCTCGGTGGCTGCACCTTCCTCGCCGGAGCTGCCATCAACGGCGGGGCTGTCAATATTGCCATGCTCATTCTAGGCCGTATCTTGCTTGGTTTTGGGGTTGGTTTCACTAACCAGGTCAGTGCTGCTTTCTCTTACTATATAAATAAAACGAAAATGCTGTTGAATAGTCCTGATGACAGTATTATAGCGTACGTAATAGGATTTTCCTATCATTTTGCTTTCCAGTTATGTTATGTACAAAATTGCGATGCAGGCAACACCAGTTTACCTTTCAGAGCTAGCACCACCCAAGTGGCGTGGAGCATTTAGTACAGGTTTCCAATTTTTCATTGGCATTGGGGTGGTTGCAAGCAATTGCATAAATTATGGAACTTCTAAGCACAGTTGGGGTTGGCGTGTATCTCTTGGACTAGCTGTGGTACCAGCGGCTATAATGACAACAGGTGCGCTTCTCATATCAGACACGCCTAGTAGTTTGGTCGAACGAGGCAAGACTGAGCAAGCCCGACAAGCCTTGATCAAAGTACGGGGAACCAACGAAAATGCTGACGCCGAACTTGCTGATCTTATCAAATGTAGTGAAGTGGCCAAAGCTGCTCAGCAGGAACCTTTTGTTACCATATTCAAGAGGCAGCATAGGCCACACCTAGTTCTTTCAATCGCTGTACCTTTCTTCCAGCAAGTAACTGGGATCAACATAATTGCTTTCTATGCTCCAGTTCTTTTTCAATCAGTTGGCTTTGGAAATGATTCAGCTTTGATAGCATCTATTATATTAGGACTAGTTAACCTTTTCTCCATTCTTTGCTCTACTGGAATGGTTGACCGGTATGGCCGAAGATTTCTGTTCATAACTGGAGGAACTCTAATGTTCTTGTGTCAGGTATGAACCTAGCCAAACCGAGATCGTTGTATATATACTGAAGTTAATTGTACCGTATGTCAGTTCTTTTAGGGAAACATCAAACGTTTTACGAGATAGATTATTTAACTCATTTACTTCGTAATGTGTTCTGTTCTGTTAAAGGTTGCGGTAGCGATTGTCCTTGCGGCGACAACAGGTGCTTCAGGCGAAAAGCATATCTCCAAGGGTTATGCAATACTGGTCCTCGTATTGATGTGCTTCTATGCAGCTGGTTTTGGTTGGTCATGGGGTCCTCTAAGCTGGCTCATTCCAAGTGAAATCTTCCCTATGAAAATTCGACCTACGGGCCAAAGCATAAGCGTGGCTGTGAATTTTGCTACCACATTTGTTCTGTCACAAACGTTCTTGACCATGCTATGCCACTTCAAATTTGGCACATTTCTATTCTATGCCGGTTGGATTGCTGCGATGACTATTTTTGTAGTGATTTTCCTGCCGGAGACGAAAGGAATTCCCTTGGACTCCATGTATAAGGTATGGGAGGAGCATTGGTATTGGCGACGATTCGTTCAAAAACAGCCCGTCAACTTTTGACTGAACATTCCGTGTCCTCAAGACATTATTCGCTTATTTATAAGTAGACGGTCTTCTAACCAGCTTTTATTCACTGTAACAGAATTGGAAGTTCAGTCAAATGATTATCTTATCGAAACCATTAATGGAACTTAATTATATTTCAAATCTTCATTCTCATTAGTTGGTAAATAGGTTCATTTGGCATGTTAGGATTCAGGTAAAGATCTTTCATAAAAAGATCTTTTACCTATTATATTTAGCATATGTGGTAAGCAAATATTATTATTATTATTATTAGGATCTTTAGTATTGTCGTTAATATTGTTATTATTATTTTGTTTATGAATATTAATGTTAGTATGATTTTTCTTATGATTATTATTATTATTGTTGTTATTATTATTATTATTATTATTATTAGGATCTTTAGTATTATCATTAATATTGTTATTATTATTTTTATGAATATTAATGTTAGTATGAGTCTTCTTTTTATTATTATTTCCTATTATTATTAGTTTTTATTTTTATTTTTATTTTTATTTTTTACAATTATTTGTAGCTATTAGTTATTTTATTTAATTTTCATATTTTCCTGTTATTAATATTATTTTGTTTGTTTATTTAGTTATTTTATTTTTATTTTAACCAATTTTTCTTTATTTTATTTTCTTTTTTTCATTTATCTTGATAATTTAGAAACAAACTCTCTACTAATTAAGGGTAAGGTTGCATATTATTAGATCTCTCTAAATTTACATCTCAATAAAATTTTTACGGGACGTTATTATTGTTATAGTTAATTCGAAGTAAATCATACTTTTGCGATATAATCTAACATTATGGTGGTGAAGAGAAGATGCCATATAATCTAAAACGACAAAATTAAGTTTTGCCGTTGGATACGAGGTACTGGGCTGATATTTCCTCAGGTCGACTAAATAAAACTTTAACTCAGGGCTATTTTGTTGGGCCTTTGTCTCTTTTTTGACAATTTAATCTCTTGGCCCAATATCGGCAAAACAAAGCGATATGTTGGATTAGTAAACCAATCGAAAGAAACCATCCCCTTTAGCGTCATGCCCACGACCACTAACCGTCAAGTCATTGGACATTTATGGCCTTTATTCTTTAGCATATTTCTATTCTATTCCTTAAACTTGTTTTTGGTTATAAACAAACAGATAATAACTAATCATTAAAAATATATATTTTATAAATTTGAGGAATAGCTAATACTAATCTTTACCTATTTTTATTTATTCTAAGGAAATTTATTCTTATCCAAGACAACTTTATCCTTTGACGTATTAATAATAAAATAGAAGAAGAAGAAAATTAATAATAATAAAGAATTTAATAATAAAAATAATTGATAAAATTAATAATAATAAGAATAATAATAAGTAGCAAATTTATAATAATTATTATTAATAATAAGAATAATAATAGTAATAAAATTAAGAATAATAATAGTAATAATAATAATATATAATAAAATAATATTATTAATAATAAGAATAATAATAAAATTAAGAATAATAATAATAAATTATTATTATTATTATTATTCTTCATTTTATTCTTAATAATAAAATGAATAATAATAATAATAATAATTTATTATTAATAATAATAATAATAATAATAATAATAATAATA
>JANZLC010000124.1:42599-53399 GCA_026413385.1 Erythroxylum gracilipes
TGTTGATCACCAAAAGTAGCCTCAATTTTTTGACTTTGCAAGTTTCAATTTTTGACTTTGAGAAGTTAAGCCAATATCCAACAGTTGGGACGGCGTGACATGGTGAGAGTTAAGATCCATCAACGAAAAGAAAGATCGGTGTGAGCGTGAGTGTTGCTTATACATATTTGGGAAACAAAGTAAGAGTTTTGGTGGCGCGGTTAAGCGATGCCCGTTTGATGTTGGTTTTAACAGGTTTATGTTCTTGGTTTGATGTGTTTGTGTTTTAATTAACTGATCTTAAGGATTAGAAATTGCAAAGTACATATCAGACAGAATTTTCAGAAATGTTGGAGAAGAAAATGGAGGATTCCATTTTTATTTTAACATTAAATAAATTAATATTTGACGTGAAAAATTACGTAGACTTAACAACCACTAAAATTTATAATAGTTGATGTAGTCACGTTAGCGCAGTCAATAGAAAAATTGACACCAGCCTAGTTTTTTTTTAAAAAAATAAAAATTAGAATGTTTTAGTAATTTTTTAAAGTTTGAATTATAATTGTAAATTTTAATTTTTTTATAATTAACTCTTATAATAAGAATACAAATTTCCAACTAACATCATTTATTTTCTGAACTACGTTTTGAATGCTCTCTTTTAATCAGAAAACAGGACACCAATTTTGGTGGCGTTGTTATAAATGTGTGCGACGACAAAAATAGCTAGTGTTGTTATTTTTCCAATTTGGAAAAAGCATTTAATTATGTGATTATGAATACACCTAGTTTCGTCAAGTGTTGTGAGACGGGGACAACTTTGGACATGACAATTTTTTTTTTTTCCGTATATCAGTAAGAATAAGAACTCAATTGTCGGCCAACCATTCATTAATTCCATCTACTGGTGATTTAATTTTGCTGTTAACAATAGGACACTCTTAATTAAACCAAGAGGAAGTGACTGTGACTGTGACTGGATTTTGCACTCTGAACCATATTTCAGAGATAATTTTACTAGTTGACGAGTACTGAGGGTAGGCTATAGCTCTGGCAGTTATTCTTATATGCTATGGAAGTGAAATGAATCTTTGAAGCAACAAGAAACAGAGAGAGATAGGCGCGCACAAACATAAATAAAGAGAAGGAGAGGTGGGTTGAGAGCATTTACAAAGGAGAGTGACGAGGAAAAGATGTTCAAGAAAGCGAGGTGTTGGTGTTTCAATTCAATGGTCGTCCATGAAGTCTGCATTTAAGTGAATTCAAGATGAGTTAATGAAGGCAGGTAGAGGTACTTGAAAGTTGAAACCCTCTTTTCTCTACCAAAGCCATTAATACCTTCGGTCTAACTTTTTTTTGTGAATATTTGTAGTTATTTTCTCTTGTATAGAATTCTTGAAATTCAAACGTTCTAATAAGGTGGGTACCTAAACAAATAACCTTAGTTTGGAAAGAAACATCTTATACGTGCCCTACTCTATTGACTACTAGCGATGAAATTGGATAGAATTTATGTGATTTTGTTGTTTAGTCTATTTTAGGGGTCCCTCACCAATTTATATTTGGTTGGTGAAATTCCGCTATGGACACAACCTTCCATAACATGCATCCGAATTTTTTTTTCTCAAACAAAGTAAGTTACTCGAATAAGTGTTCTATGACTTAGCTTTATTTTAGCTCCTCATGTGTGGAGTAGTCCTCCCCTCTATCACGGGTGAGTCTAAAAACCATGAAGGAAGTAACAAAAGCAAGAAGCTAAGGGAAGTTTGCTTTTCGATTTGACGTTCACAATCCAAAATAAATATAGGGTCAGTCAGAAGTCAAAAGTTTAAAACTTTTATGATGTTATCTAGATTTATGTACTTACATAGGTATATATGATACCTTATAACATCAAAGTTAGAAGTACAAGCACATAACTAGATATTATCGGAGCATTGTACAATGAAGGAGAAGTACATGAATTTTGAAAAAAAAAAAAGCAATGTTTTGGGTTCTCAACTTTCGGTTAATTTCGTTGTGCCCTTGAACAAAACACCTAAGGTGAGGTTTTATAATTCCAATGCCATCGACACACGCTTGGCTCGGAATATTATGTTGGCACTCAGAGACCTAGACTTCTCTGATTAAGTTTCATAGTTTCAAATTATATTAAGATAATTTCAATTTTCACATTTAAAATAAGTAATAATATTCATTAGTATTCATTACTTACTTCAACGAAAAGAGACTCTTTAATACAACAACAACCACGTTCAGTAGAAATTTTACCGATACGCAGATTCTAGAAAGTTTCAATAATACGTAATTTTATTTTTAAATAATAAAAAAATTATTTCTAAAAAAATATAATCTTTAATAATTCGAGATAAGGTTAAGTACTATTAAACTTTTTTATATTTTTATTTTTAATTTGTCGATTAATTACTAGATAAGTTTTGAGTAGATTTTTATTAGTATAAATAAAATGCTATGCCAACTCAATATAATGGGAGACCTAGCCAATTCCTAGGACAACGTCCAGTACCTTCTAATTCTTCCCCTAGATGACTCACCTGAAGACCTAATAAGAAAAACTATAGTTCTTTATGCTTGCAGTGGGTACATAGAAAGCCAAAGGTGGATACAAGTTTCGAGTATTATTTGTAGTTTCCACTTAAGTGACGCAAGAAGCCAACATAGCTAGTCTTGTATTTGCGTTCAAATATTATATATTTATGGGGTTGGAACATCCTGTTGCTCTTGTTGGGGTGTTACAATTCTTAGTTATTTATTTTTGTCCATGTGATCTGCCTAATTATGTATATAAAATTTAATAAAATATAATAAAAATTAAATTAAATAAGATAAGAACTAATTGTAGTATCTGCCATATTTATGCCTATTTATGGTGGTGGTTGTCATAACCTAGACCTACTATCATGCTAGCGATTTTAACATGCTCGTTAGTAGGTTCATACGGTTAAACAAGCTTATGACGGCAACCAGTAAGCAAATCCTTAATAAATTTTCATTATTTTATACTTAATTTCTTGCTAATCTATTTCCAACAATCAATCATAATGTACCCATAATTCCAATATTTACTATAACTCACCATTCGAAAAATTCGATCATGGGACAAAGTTTTCACACGAGCTATAAATATTTATTTTCGTTAAAAACGCAAATATTGTGAACAATTACTAGAAAACCAATGTCTCAGATATCTATAAACACTTACGACAACATCATATATATATATATATATATGGCTCACGAATTAATCCTATATATATATCTATATATATACATATTTTACATTGCAATAATTAAAGTACGATTCATTTTGCTTTAAGAAATAAGGATTAATTCGTGATGGCTCAAGTAATCACGAGTAGTGTGTTTTCTCTTATGTGGTCTTTGGCTAGTGTGGAAGTAACTAGCCTATGTTGACTAGCATTAGAAAGTGAGTTATTGTAAATATAAACAAATTCAACGTGAGTTAATTGAAGTAAATACAAGCAAATTCTAACGATAACCATAAATAAGTCCACTAGTACCTACCAAACCATCTAATATATACCTCAAACTCATTTATTTTGTATGTATGTTAAACTGATTAATTTTGTACACTCCGTACATAAATGTTCATTAAAGGATTCGTGATTACTTGGATAGATAATATCTCGAAAGAAAAGAAAAAACTTGAGGCAGTTTGGTAGCCAAGAAGATAAAAGGGTGCTCGATCTTTGGAGTCTCAGGCTCTCAGCAGCAACCAAATAAATAGGCAGAGAAAATACGAAATTAAAATTAATTTGAAGCTGGAGACATGGATATATATATGGTTTAATATACGGCAGGGGATGGTTTTATGGCTAGAGTAAGGGGTGTTGAGAGCTATAAAAGCATATAGGTCTGGGAGAGGAGAGAAGTAGTAATTAATGGATATAGTTCATGGGATGCGATATTTGTTTTAAATTTTTAATAGCTGATGAGAGGAGGGGTGTTGAGTGCTTTAAAAGTTTTAGTTCTTTTGAGTGACCCAATTGTGGAAGTTGGAGTTATGATATCTCTTTAAAGTTCCATAAAGCATTCAAGACCTTCTTCAACTGTATCCAGACTCTCCACATTTAATGACTTCCCCCCCTCCTTCCCACACCTCACCCTCTTCCTTACTCTCACCGCCCTCTAATTTAATGGTTTCAAATAGAAACCACTTTGCCCTTTTGGCTTCTGGCTTTATTGGCTGGCTTAATCTTCATGATATCCATGGCTAGCTGTAGCTAGTTCCAAATCCTTTTCTTTACTTTACAAGAACATTTATGAATTAATACCGCCGAAATTGAATCTTGATTGATGATTATTTTCAGTCCCTACATGTTATTATACATCCTCATAATTTCGAGATACATGTATACTGGTTATATAAGCGGACATGTTAGATAGTTTGCTAAGCCGATTATGAGGTACTTGACATATAATTGACCTAATATGGGATCAGTATTAGGATCTTTTCAATTGCCAGAGTTGGCCTTTAGGATTAGCTTGGAGTTGTTGTATAAACAGTTGAAGAGCCAACTTGGATGGCACGTCATGCATTGGGTAGGCCCTTTTGCCTTCAAAGTTGCTCCGTTAGATTCTCCCTTGCAGTTACATGTGCCTAACCTTACAGCCCCAAACTGAGCCTATATAACTGACCAAAACACTTCACCATATTGATCACTTCACTAGACTGCAAGAGTACTGAAGAGAGAGAGAGTAGTTATTTATTTTTTCTTTTATAGAACTTCTGAGTTCATCAATTCAAGATATCTATGGTTTCATTTCAAGCACCTCACTCTCCGAATGGTAGAAAGGCAATTCCAGAAATTGACAATTCATCAAAAAAGAGGAAGTGGGAAGAGCCACAAACAGAAGGGTTTCTGGAGAAAAGGTGGAGATCTTCAGAAACCACGAAGTGCAGTTTCGACATTGAGCTACACCTTGACACTCCTTTGCCCTCGGAGTGGCAACGTTGCCTCGATATTCAGGTATTTAATCTGTCGTCTAGATTATATTGTTGGTTCAAAGTACAACTCATCACAATCGCACAGTAATTCCAATAAGCTTAGAAAATGACTTGTAACTGTTGTTGTGCTTCTCCTTTTGCGACAGTCCGGTCAGATACACTTCTTTAACACAAGGACAAAGAAGAGAACATCAAAGGATCCAAGGGAAAGTCCAGAGCCACCAAGTAGTCCTTGTGATATGAGCTTAGATCTTGAGCTAAACCTACCATGCGATTCACAAAGGAAACACCAGGCGAATGACCACACTAGGAAGCGTAATTCTGCTATTAGCACAAAGGGTTTTGATGATAGATTTTTTGATTCAAGCAGAGATGGAAATGAGAATTCAGGAGGACTAAAGCCATGTCCTTCATGGTTGACAGTTCAAGGAGATGATCATCAGCAAGAAATGGTAGCTACTGTGTGCACAAAGTGTCATATGCTGGTGATGCTCTGCCGCTCTACACCTGCTTGCCCTAACTGCAAATTCATGCACCCACCAGAACAGAGCCTTCCTCGACTGTTTAAGCCAAGGCTTAGCCTCTTGTGCTAATTATGATCGATGTTAAAAGGATCAAAGCTGTTGGTTGCAAGTTTTAGCATGAGGAAAAAAAAAATCTCCATCTTTATCCAGTAGTAAATCATCACGTTATGAAGTTTGTTCCCTCGTGTAAATGCTAGGGAGTGATCTAGTAGTCTTTAGTTAAAGCACCATCTATTTCTGTTGTTAAATGACTGCTGAGAGAGATGGCTAACTAGCTAGAATTCTGTACAAATTTTTTTTTTTGAAAAATAAAAGGAAAATATATATCTAAACCAATATTACAATGAGTTCAAGACTATACACAACAAAAGAAAGCAAATCTACACAACTTATTTACATAACCAAGCTAAAGGTGCCAATTATGTTCTCCCAACCCGATAAGCTCCAGTTTTCTTTTGAGCAAATACTCGTGAGTTACGCTCCTTCCAAAGGCTGTAAATAGTAGAAAGAAAGGCACCTTGATAGATGATAGCATTAAGATAACCCTTTTGGGAGTATCTAATAGCCCAAGTAAAAACGTGATCCCAAGAGTAGAGAGAGCCCGTTCCTGGTAACAAATGTAAGATCCTACTCCAGACCACTTTTGAGTATAGCACAAAAAAAAAAGAGGTGATCATGATCTTCAGCTTCAAATTTACGCAAAGAACAAGTAGTGTTGACATTTTCATGCAAACGACGTTTAGTCTTGAGTTTATTGATGATAGCAAGCCAAGATATAAAGGATGCCTTAGGAGAGATAGAATTATGCCATAAAAGAGAAGACCAAGGTACCTTAGTTAATCCCCGAGTATGTAGTAGATGACAAGACTTGTTTGTGAACCGCCCACTAGTTTTCAACTTCCACAAGATGGCATCATCCCGTAGCATATCAGGAATAGAAGGTAAAATGGGAGCCAGAGTATTGAAACCTCTGAAAGTACCTGCCATTGCCCATTACAAAGAAGGGATGAGACCCTCATGTTCAAAGGAATTCTATTACTCAAATGTCGAATACAATGGTGCGAAATAAGTGGACTGTAGTATATCCAGTTGTCAAACCAAAACTAGGTCCGACTTTTATTACCGACCTGATGCTTAATGCAAGAATAAATTATATCACGCATACGCAACATTTGGATTAGAATCTAAGAAAATTCCTTCCTAATGCCAACTTGCCAGAAGTTACCACTGTGGAAGTGGTACTCATAAAGCCATTCAACCCATAACGTATTATGATCAGTATACAACCTCCAGAGCCTCTTATACATTAAGACTTTTTGGGTGGAGTCAATAGACTTATTACCCAAACACTTTAAGGGTTACCACCTCGCTCCATTAAACTTTAGCATTTGTAGCTTTCTCAGAACTCTCAGACCAAAGAAAGGCTTTTAAGATTATGTCTATGTCCTTTAGGAGTCCCTTAAGTAAAGCTATATGGGCTACCCAATATAAATGCAAGCTACTCAAGACAGAAATAATTAGAGTAAGTCTAACAACATAAGATAGGAACCTGTTTTGCCAAGCTTGCATCCTTTTTGTAACTTTTTCCAGCAGAGGTAGACACTTTAACCGAGATGGTTTAGAAGAGGAGATGGGGACACCCAAATAATAGTATATGCTAGGGTGAGAATTCAACCCCACAATTTGACAAATAAGGTCCAGATTACGCACATCAGCTAAGATATGCACATTGCTTTTTTTCAAGTTAAGATAGAGCCCAGACTAATCTGCAAATAACATCAAAGCATGCTTAGTCATAGAAAGAGAGTGAGTGTCAGTGTTACTGAGAAGTAAGAGATCATCAGCATAGATAAAATGAGTAAGTTTGAGGATGTCACATTTGAAGTGATATTAGAACCTATTGTTGCATTTAGTTAGCTTAGTGATCAACCTGGAGAACCCTTCCATAACCAGAGAGAAAAGATAAAACGATAAAGGATCTCCCTGTCGAATACCCTTAGCTAGCTGGATCGGTTTGGATGGGATCCCATTGACAAGAATACTCAAAGAAGGTGTTCGAATACAAGCCATAATCCAATCAATGAACCGAGGCGGTAGCTTAATAGCTTCATGGCATAAGTGAATGAATTGCCAACTAACCGTATCAAAAGCCTTGAAGAAGTCGACCTTAATTAAACAACTTTGAAGATGTTTGCCCGAGTTGTACTCTTTTAATATCTCCTGTAAGAGGAGGATGTTATCCCCAATGTTTCTCCCCGAGATGAAAGCTCCTTGTTCTGGATTGATGATGCTGGTGATGGTCACTTTTAGCCTCTCTACTAAGATATTATAAATGATTTTATATATGGTATTATAACAGGAAATTAGTCTGAAATCAGATATATTTTAAGGGTGTTGCTTTTTAGGAACTAAGCAAATATATGTATGGTTTAACTCCTTAAACATCTTCCCAGATTTAAAGAATTCCAACACCACAGAAAAGACCAGCTCACCTTTGATATCCTAAGTCCTTTGGAAGAATAAAGCAGTAAAACTGTCAGGACTAGGTGCTTTGGAGGGTTTCATACTGAAAAGGACTTGTTTGACATCCTCACGAGTAATAGGTCACATCAGTTGTTCCAAGATGTTAGGTTCAACTGAAGCCTCCATTAAAGTGATCATATTAAGACTTGGCAAGGAAGAAGAATCTTCACCCATCAATTCTCCAAAATGTGTCCAAGCCAACTTCTACAATTGGGGTTGAGAATAGTAACTGTGGCCTCTATTATTCCTAATGATTGATATTGTATTGGTAATGAGCCAATAAGGAAGCATGAAAAAACTTAGAATTGGTATCCTCTTCCTTGAGCTAGTTTAACCAGACCTTTTGCTGAAAAATGGATTTTTGAAGCTGTAGGGCTTCCATGTAATTGCAGAGGCAGTAGCTTTTTATAGTATGGTGGAAAACATTATGGGGATCGTGGTAGCAAGCTTCTTGAGCTATCAAGAGCCTCTCCCTTAAGTTAGTTGTATCCATATATCGCCGAGATAGGAAACTTTTCAGTTAAACCTTCATCTTCTTCAATTTCTGCATTAATTGAAAGGATTTGTGACCAACTACATCAATTAACCAATACCTATCTACCAAGTCACTAAATCCCTCCATCTCAATGAGCCCATTAAAGAGCCAAAATGGGTAGCAGGTCTTGGGCTCTCTTTCAATCTCTGGATCAACATGAAGGAGTGATCAAAGAGGAGATTGTCCCCAAAATACACATATTGTGGGAGAAATGACCCAACCAAGTTAAATTAACAAAATCTCGATCCAGCATTTTTCGAATGAGAAAATCCCCCTGTTGGTTATTCGACCAAGTTAGCTTCTGACCCGAGGCCTTCAAATCCACCAAATCCATCGCGGAAAGGAAATAAGAGAGTTCCTTTGTTAACCCATTATTAAATAATCTCCCCCTTCAATTTATGTTGAAGAAAGAGAACAGTTAAAGTCTCCGACAACCAACCACGGTTTATCCATAGTATGCTGTATCCGACTAAGGTCCGACCATAGGTTTTATCCTTAAAACCCAAAATTAGAGGCATAAATGATAGGGGAAAAACCTCTTATCCGAACCCCTTAAATGATAGTGAAGATGTATAAGTTGGTCAGAAGAATCCAAAAGTTGAACTGCCAGAAGAACACAATTATATAAACAGACTATTCGGCCATTATAATGAGATGAGTGGTTGGAGATAATCTCGCAGTTAGCTCCCAAAATTTTCCCCCCGAATAAGGAGGAGGGGTTCTTTTATTTCCAATATCCTTATCAACCACAGTTTGTGTCCCCATACCATTTCTTAGACCAAAACTTTTTTGCTGGATCATTTAAACCACTTACATTCCAGATAAGAACATTCATGATTGGGGAGAGGAACCCTCATATTTTATGTTTTTCTTACACCTTCTACCTGACCGTCGCTGTGGAGGTTGCACATTGAAATCCCCAAGGATAGCTGGGGAATTATCCTTCCCTATCAATGAATTACATTCCAGCTCAAGAGAGAGATGAGGGCCTTTAACTGGAAACAAACTAGATTCAGGTACCGAATAGGGAGCCAAAGGGACAGAGGTCATGCCACAAGTGTGTGGAGTAACAGGGGAGGCAATAGTCTGGGGTTTAGTACACGAAACATGAGAAGGATTTGCTAGTAGTAGCCCTGCAAATCAGACCTCCCATCATCGCCCATCACGTTACCAAGAATGTCCACTATATTATCAAAAACCTCCAAGTCAATTATGGAGTCAAGAAGAGGGGTTGAAGCCTCAATATCACTTGTGATTTCCTTAGGAACCTCGGGCTTCTCTACCTGTGCAGCAAGGCTCTCCACAAGATCAACACCGACCATATGCAATTGGGGACTACATACAGGCTGGCCTCCCAACTCAACATTAGCCCCATCCTTACCATGCTGGGCACCAATATTTGACACATATTTAATCTTAGAACTAAGATCAGAATGCCAACCAGATAACAACATACGACCAGTAGGAACCCATTGCCTAGTTGTAAAATTGAGCTTTCAAGGGTAGCTGATGGGGATAACCATTTTTTCTACTCCACCTTTATCATCCAACCGAAGGATAAGGAGACTATCAGCCAATGTAACTGTTTTAAGGATTTTGATATACATTTTTGCATATCTAATACACTCCATCAAAGTTGTTTGAGAGCCTATACATATAGGGCGTCCAAGAGCACTTACCACATAGCTCAAGCCAGAAATGGTCCAATATTACAACAGTAGGTTATGGAATTAAACCTACATAGGAATAACATCTATGAGACTTCAATCCAAGTCTAATCTCGATCTCCATTGCTTAAGAAACAATGGTTGATCACCAAAATGTCATAGACCAAGCTCAACAATTTTAGATAGATTAGAATTAGAAGAAAATTTAAATAAGAAGGTACCGTCCTCACTAAGCATGACTTTCTGGAGTCCTTTCTGGTCCATCTCGCCTTTGCCCAAGCATTAACTGCTGGAAACATTGGCTGTTTAGACCAGAAGAAGCCCACGAGAGCCAACGAATTCAGCACATCAATGGGGGGAGAGAGAACCCCCTCTTTCAACACATCTTGAAAATGTTGTAAGTCACCCTTGTTATGCTGCTTGTGGAGAGCTTTGCCCCAAGGACCAGTAAAGGACAAAGGAGTAGGAGGAGCCCCTTCCTTAGTGACCAGAGCCGTTGAAGACGAACTGCTTAAAGACCCACGAAGGGCGTCATGGGAGAGGACGAGAAAGTCCTCCTATGAAGGAGGAGCTACATCG
>JANZLC010000124.1:53499-68313 GCA_026413385.1 Erythroxylum gracilipes
TGCTGTGTTATTACTGTGACGTGATTAAGTGATGCATGAATTGGGCGAACCATCGATGATGGTTCCTCACTGAGTTCACAAAACTCACCCAAAATTTGCATCTATTTTTCAGGCCTTGAAGAGTACCCCGCTAGACATGGGAGTATGCCTACTGCAGGCAAGTGAAAGATAGAGGTCGGGATCAGTTCGTGTCTGCATGAGTGAATTGTTTTTCGAAATCACTGTAAAAGAATGCTCTGTATTTATAGTGAACCCAATTTTGGTTATGGCTTTTTGTGCATTAAATGGCTATTGTAAATTATTGTTGACTGTTTGTAATCACTGAAAATGCTTCCTTTTAAAATGCGAATGAATGTTTTAAAATATATATATTTATACTGAGTTTCGTCTGACTGACTGATGTAGCACGCCACCCTCGCGGGGCACGAACTCGGATATCACCAACGATGTCGGGTTCGGGTCACGCAGGAGTGGGGTGTTACATGTTCATTGGATTCCATGTCCAAAATACAAAGGGAACAGTGGTTGGGGGTATACAGAAAGTGAAGTTCATCCCTTGTTTGAAGTTTTTTTAGGACGGCTAGCCAAAGAATGAAGGAACACCTTGGGCTGTTATGTTTGAACCAAACCAAGGAGTACCAAGGTACTTGTTAGGATGAGGGTCTCAAGAGGTTATAGGCTGAAACATTGGTGTAAATTTTTGAAGAACTAAGCAGCCATTCTAAGTGGTCCGGAGAACTATTCGGTTGGTATTGAATGGGGTCAAATTCATCAATAAGCTCTATAGGAAATTCCTGCCACCTCTATACATTATTCCTAATTATATCAGAAACCTTTGCTATTATAGGTAACCCCAATCCATTTGTTTGTCCATGGGATAAGAAATTCCTTAGGATTCCCCTCGGATGTCAAGGATCCTACCATAAGAGAGTGGACTGCCCATTCCCTATCCTAAATCTGAATTGATTCTCTAATTTGTCCGGCACACTCAAGAGTTTCCTCCAACTCCAGGAACTATTATTGATAGGTTGAGCATTCCAAAAAATTTTCTGTCTCAAAATGATCGTATGCACCCATTTAACCCATATGGCCTCGCTATCATAGAATAGATACCAAATCCTCTTTCCTAACAAAACAATGTTCTAGGTTGGCAAATGTTTAATTCCTAACCCCCTTCCTTTTTTGGTTTTATAAGGTCGCTCCCTTTAACTTTGGATTGATGGTGACTATCTACCCTCCCAGCCTACAGAAAGTTCCTGAGTTTAGCTTTTAGTTCTTTGAGGACAGAAGAGGGAAGAATAAAATGAGAGGCTCAATACACCTGGAATGAAGAAAGAACAGAACTCACTAGTTGAAGTCTACCCGCATAAGAGAGGTTTTTGTGAGTCCATTTATTTACCCTCACATCAATCTTATTCAATAAGGGTAAACAGTCTCTCCTCGATAACCAACCTATAATGAGGGGAATTTCTATATACTTTATGAATAAGGAGCCTCTACTAAGGCCAGACATTTGTGCCAATTGGTTTGTCAAGTGCTCCATGTCAGAAGAAAGGAAGAATTGACTTTTAGAAGGATTCATATCCATTCCAGAAAATCGGGAGAAGGCATTTAGACAATTTATCAAGAGTTAAGCTGAGCTGATGTCAGCATGACAGAACAACAAAAGGCCATCCGCAAACAGAAGATGGGTGAGATTAAGAGATTTACATCGCCAGTGATATTTAAAGGAAGGGCTTCTAACTATGCAATCATTTAGGCTTCTAGAAAAAACTTCCATACAAATAATAAAAAGGAAAGGGGATAAGGGGTCTCCTTGTCTAAGCCTAGATTTTCCTTTGAAGAGCTTAGTTGGAGATCCATTGATCAAAATAGAGTATGAAGGGGACAAAATACACTCTTGGATCCAAGCTATGAACTTGGGAGGAAAGCCTAGAGCTTCTAAAGAATTAATGAGGAAATCCCAATGGATAGAGTCATAGGTGTTTTGGAGGTTGATCTTAAAGGCATATCTCTTTTGGTTATTAAAAAGGTGGTAGTTTTTGAAAATTTTCTGGGCAAGCAAGATGTTATCACCAATTCTCTTATCCTTTATGAAAGCACTTTGTATGATGGAATTGAATGGAATGAGATGGAAAATGAGAGTTTTATATTATATCTTATTCCATTTTAAACAATAAAAATAGAAAACCTTCGATTTAAAAGGTTTTGGATGAAATATAAAATGATACACTATATTACATTATAATAAGAGTTTTATATTACATTATAAACCTTTCATCCAAACAACATTTTACTATATTATATTATGAACCCTTTTATTTCTTCCAAATAATATTTTTTAAATATTATATTTATTTACATTTTATTTTATTTTATTTTATTAAAAATTTTATCAGGCAAGCAGCAAGAACCCTCTTCCTCAATTTCAGATAACAGTTTTGGAAACCTATATTGCGAGAGGATACGTATACGGAAATCGAAGAACAAAATTCCTTTGTATGACCTTTTACTTTATCCAGCAAAAGCATTCGTAGGTTTCAATGTGACAGCCAATAGGTTTGGCTAAGAGGCTGTTGACTCAGTAATAATCGCGTATACGACAATAGAAATTTTCTTCTCTGCTTTTTGACTTCGGATTTCACGTTATTTCCAAGCGTAAGCGAGGTGAAGAAAATTAGCCAACTCTAAGATCAACTTTAGCTGTCATGTAACTAGATAGATATAGATGGAAGGTAGAAATTATGCATGTCTACCCTTTTATATGCTCAAGAGATTTATATAAATGGTAATTTAAGGACTGCCTAATAGATCGAAGTAGATCATTACTCAATATTGGGTAAGAAATCTTGGTGAATGTGATGAATAAAGATATATATGCTTCCTCCAGAAAAGAAACCTTAAATCGATCAGCAGATGATAAAGAGCTGTTAGAAGCATAAAGAATAAAAGCGGTAGACAGTAGATCCTAATACAACTGATAATTCAGCATTACGAGAAAGATGACCAGAAGCTCGAGAGCAAGTGCTACCATGTCCATGGGGAACAGGGAAAGCTTAACATTAAAGCAGAATGAACTTGCGGAAAACAAATATGTGGGGCATCACTTCTAGTGCCAAATAGAGAAACGAGCTGTGCTAGGTCCTCGTGTTATATAGGTTTCAAGTCCAAAACCTAGAGCACCCGGGGTCTCACCAGCTACAAAAAATGTTTAAGCTTGAGAAGAGGGTCTATGCCCACTTTTTATCTGTTTGTCTTTTAGTAGAGATTGCAACGGTCAGGAATTTGGAAAATTTTATTTGAAATCAGTTCAGTCTGAAGTCTGAACGGACCTGAGAATATAAACCCGAGCCCAAACTCCTTCAAGTTTGCCAGCCTAATGTTTGGTCACTGTTGATTGCGTACGTATGTCGACTTTGTCGGAGAACTCGTGCAATGTTGGAAATGCGAGGGCATTATTTAATTTTAAAGAAATGAAAAAAAAAAGAAGACCTAAAAGGAAACTAAATATCTAAGGAATGGGAAAATATGACAAACGAAATCATCCTCCAAGTTTCCCTCTGTAATTGTCCTATGGAAGTAAAGGTCGCAGTGAACCAGAATCCCCCATTTTCTTATGAATCCCGCAATTCTCACTCAAACTTCCTATCATTCAAGTTCCAAATCTAAGAGTGAGAATCGTCTTCCTGGTTGCTCCAGTTCCCACGCGCTTACAATGCCAGGATCCGAGTTTTGGTCGAGAAATTCAGCTCCAGAGCTCCAACCCCACTTTCCATTTTCATTCGATTCGACTTCATTCACTTGCGGTGGCATATTTCTGGTGCCCATTGTCTCATCTTCCTTTATGAGGCACGTTTCTTCTAGAGGTTGTTCAGTCAGTGATTCAAGTTCGGTTTCTTCCCGTAAACCCCCAGTTTTAAGGGGGAGAGGGAGGAATGGTGTTAATGTGGTTTTTCTGTCGATGAGTTTGACAAGCGACGGAATTGAACGAGAACAGAGAGCTTGTGTGGCACAGAACGGAGTTGTTAGTAGCTCCGTGGTGGAAGAAGGTAATTCCGTTACGAAGGCGAGAGAGAAATGGAGGGTTAGGGTGCGAGGTCGCAGCGGTGCTATGAACACCACAAAACATCTGTGGGCTGGAGCTATCGCTGCCATGGTGTCAAGGTATTGCATTTTTCTGAAGATTTTAAAGTCACTTGCTTTTGATGATAGTAAGAGGGGTTTGGCGTCCATTGCTAAATGAGTTCCAAAGTTCTTGTAGTCAATAAATAGAACTTCTTGATTCTTTGATATATGCTGGCAGTGAAAGTTTTATGAGAACAATCATTTGTGGTAGGATCATGGACATGTTTTTGTGCTTGACTGAACAAATTTATTTGCGGCAGAACTTTTGTTGCTCCTCTTGAGAGATTAAAGCTGGAATATATAGTTCGTGGAGAACAAAGGAATATATTCGAGCTTGTTAAGAGGATTGCAACTACTCAAGGCGTGAAAGGCTTTTGGAAGGGGAACTTTGTCAACATTCTCCGCACTGCTCCATTTAAAGCAGTTAATTTTTGTGCATACGATACATACAGGAAGCAATTGCTAAGATTCTCTGGAAATGAAGAAACCACCAATTTTGAGCGGTTTATTGCTGGTGCAGCAGCTGGCATTACAGCTACGGTTCTATGTTTGCCACTAGACACGGTATGTTGAAACTTCACCTATGTTCCTTTATATATCTATACCTGATAAAAGCAATGTGTGACAAAACCTGATTGTATATACCTGTTCTGTATTAAGTATACAGTGCTTCAATTCTACACTTGCCATACCCGAATGGGCTTTCTTTCTTGTATTGGGTTGTCCAATTCTTGCTTCCACTATAATGCATGGTCTTTTGCAGCATGAGACCTTAGCAATTATGTTTCGTAGCTTTTCTTATAGTCTTCCCTGTGGTTATTAGTACATAAGATAAGAGTCTTTATCAGGGTATCCTTGTAATAGAGAAAGATATCTGGTTGAATCTAAGACAATCCGTGGGAACATGGGGAGTAAGGTCTCTTGGATGTGCAAAGTTTCTTATTTAGAGGTCTTATTGAACCTTTTTCCTCCTTGGAAATAAAAAACATGTACTATGCATTCAGCTTACCTTGAAGACATTTAACCAATTTTTTAGCCTTTTAGGTATTGAGATCATCTTTAGTGTAAGGATAAAATATATTAACTTTATTTCAGATCAGAACAAAGATGGTGGCCCTTGGGGGGGAAGCTTTGGGCGGTGTTATTGGTGCTTTCCGTCATATGATTCAAACTGAAGGATTCTTTTCCCTTTACAAGGGGTTGGTACCTTCTCTTATTAGTATGGCACCTTCAGGAGCAGTTTTCTATGGTGTATATGATATCCTAAAAACTGCATATCTACATTCACCCGAAGGCAGGAAAAGAATTCAAAATATGAACCAATATGGGCATGAGTTGAATGCTTTCGACCAGCTAGAGCTGGGACCAGTTAGGACATTGCTTTATGGTGCTGTTGCTGGTGCTTGTGCTGAAGCTGCTACATACCCATTTGAAGTTGTGAGAAGGCAGCTTCAATTGCAAGTCCGGGCCACTAAAATGAGTTCAATTGCTACCTTTATCAAGATTGTTGAGCAGGGTGGAATTCCAGCCCTTTATGCAGGACTAATTCCCAGCTTACTGCAGGTATGTAGATGAAAAGCATGTTTGTTGTGGACTATCGTATGAATTTGCTACGGAGCATGTCACTACATATTTGATCAGGATTACGATCATGATTTACATACTTTGATCGTATTCACCCGATCCATTATAGATCAGTGTGTTGTGCACCTGCTGAGACAAATATGCTTATTAACAGCTTGGTTTTAGTACTGCATTCTTAAATTACTGCTGTGCCATATCACGTGGGGTATTATGTACTACGTGATTTCTAAGACGTTCTACTTCCCTTCCAAAATTGTAACGATGATCTATTTCTCTTCTCTGATGTCACCTTTTGTATGTATTCAGGTACTTCCTTCGGCTTCAATAAGTTACTTTGTTTACGAATTTATGAAGATTGTTCTTAAAGTGGCATGAACAGAGACAACCAATTCTTCTGCAGAATTGCAGTAGGAGTTTTGTACAGTGACTCAAATACCAGGGAGGATAGAAATCAGAATGGTAAAGGTAGTCAGTTACAATTGATACCTGCACTTTCGCACGGAGAAAAGGAAGAGTGAACTAAAAAATCTCTGTTTTCTTTTTGGTTGGTTGGTCCAATTCCATTTGACCTGTAGCTTATTCCTTTACTAGGGTTCTCTTCGTTGTCCAATCTTTCCTTCCATTCTACTGGTTATTACTGGCCAAAAAGAAAGAAAGAGTCGTGCAGTGGCTTATGTTGGCCCCTTTTCATTTTCCTGCAGACAACAGCAATGCTAATAAGCTTTTTTTATTTAATTTTTTTGGTTAACCTCCAAGGTGATCTGGGTGGGCCCGAATTGCCAATGACATCTTTAAATCACTATTATGCTCAGAATAATCTCTGCTTGTGCCGTGTATGATTCCGAGGGACGGCTTAGCAGGTATTTAACACTGCTGCGTACACAAGCAGGAGTCGAACTTTAACCTTGCTTAAGTGAAGACTAACCCCTTACTACTCGAATTCTCGGTGGTCGAATATGCATATTTATGTTAACGGAACCAAAATAGATTGGAGCTAGTTGGTCCATTCTACGCGAAGGTGGGTACAAATATGCCTTCAGTGAGAAATAAGGAAAAGAAAAGTTGGCTTTTCCTTTTTCTGTTTTATTTCTATTTTTAATTAACATACCCTTCCCAAAAGTAATCAATTCTACATACCTTTGCCAAAGCAATCAATATTACGTACCCTTGCTAATGAAGATGATTTATATATGCCATTGAGAATGAAAGTTGTATTGAAATGCAACTCATTCAATTAGCCAAATTAGTAACTTAATGTGACCGTTGTCATTATATTGGTAAGGCTTTGAATGCGTAAGAACCCATTACTCCTGTAAAAAGTTTATGCTTATTTTGATGGAGATACCCCATTTCAAATAGGGGATATGTTCTCATTCAAAAAAAAAAAAGGGATATGTTATTAATATCCCCTTGTATTTAAATAGTGTCATAAAAAACATGGATTATATTACATTATCTTAAATTTTAATTTAATAAATTATCTTAATTAACATATACAAGTCTCAAACTACAATAATAGGTATCCGAATATTCTAGTTCTAACTACTTTACCTACCTTATAATAACTACAAATTATTGTGTCAATCTAAAAATTTACCCAACATTCGTTAAAAGAATAGCGACTACAAGTCTTCCTTTTAAAATGAAAAAACTACAAACACATACAACACAACCGCAAGATAACTTGAAAGACTCTGCTTAACAGTCGATTCTTAAGTCTTAACTCTAAATCAATTCAAAAGGCAAAAGCAATCAAAGGCAAGACAAAAAAGCTGTTAGGCCTGCCTGTTAGAATATAGGTAGGACTAGGACTAGGACTAGGCGGTGCCATTTAAATTACCGTTTTCCGTGATTGGTACATGCTTCAAATCTGTTGCCTATCTTTCAAATTGGCAGCCCTTTCTTATTTATTACTGGACACTGGATTCGACAACATCAAAATTTGCCAAAATGCCATCGTCGTCCTTCTTATTCTTTAAATTAAATTTTTGTGTATTGCCCCGAATGGTGAAAACAAAAAGTAACAACCCCACACGTGTTCCTAGTCCACTGGTCCTTCGATAACTGCGAAGCAAAACGCCTACGGTCTTTCAAATGCCATTCCCACCACCTCTCATTCACCTTTTCTCCATACACTTGGCTTCCGCCTCGCACTAACCCTTTTCGCAACCATGCCTCCGCCTGTCGTCGGAAGCGCCTCTGCACCCAATGGTGGGACGCGCGTTTCCGGCGTGAGTGGTGGCCACGATAACAGATCCCTCAGCGTTACGCATTGCTCCAACTCCGATTCATCACCGTGCCCGTCGGCTTCTTCTTATTGTTCTCTATTAGGAGTTGATCTTCATTCGCTTCCGTTGAACGACTCCGATAAGCTTCGGAGAATTATTACTGCGTCTGTGAAAGGGTTCTCAATTGGTGCTGGTCTTAAAGGTGGCCTCGCGCTGTTTTCAATTCTCGCCAGGCTGCGTCGCTCCAGATCATCCTCATCGCGGTGAGTCTTGTTTTGGTCTTCATGTATTTGTCCCTCCATATGCTTTTGATTGGTTAAAGTTGGGTTGAATTGATTTTGGTGGCTGCGATTAGGAAAGTTGAAGTCTTTACGAATAGTGAAGCTATCGCTTTAGCCGTGAAAGAGACTCTAAGATACGGGTTCTTCCTTGGGACTTTCGCCGGCACATTTGTTTCTGTCGACGAAATTATAGCTTCCTTTGGAGGCCACCGTAGGTAATTTAGCGAAATTCCCAAGTTGTTATATCATGAAAGTTCCCATTACTCTTAGTATTGTTCTTATGATGTATTGTGTAAAATGATCTTGAGTTTAGCCTGATTGCGGTTTCAGGACTGCAAGATGGAGAGCTTTATTGGCAGGGTTGATTGCCGGGCCGTCTATGCTTCTTACTGGCCCTAACACTCAACATACAACCTTGGCCATATATATACTTATGCGAGCTACTGTTTTAGCATCTCGATGTGGAATTAAAAGCAAACGGTTTGGTAACATTTGCAAACCTCTTACTTGGAAGCATGGGGACATATTTCTCATGTGTCTCTCCTCTTCTCAAATCTTGTGAGTATCTCATTCTGTCTCAAGGCAAGTCTGGGGTGGGTTGACGTTTGTTTCATCAGCTTGTTTTAGGATGTTGTTCATATTAGTATTCTCATTATCTTGAGCATTTGGATAACTGTCTGTTTTGATGACTAATAGCTAATGCTGATGGTAGGGTTCGGGTTTCTACTATTTAGGTTATAGGCATGACTGCATGAGTGACTTGATTGAAGCTGAACGATTTTAATTTTATGATGCTTGGTGATTGAAATGTTGACTACCGTCAATTCACAACAATTGGCTAGTATCTGACTATAATTGGCGAAGCAATCTTTGAGAGGCTTAGTTCTGCTAAATTTTGATCTAATTCTGAAGGCTTGCCTTGTTCCCTTTTTTTTCTTTTAAGGTTAGAACTTCTTCTGCACTTGCAGTGTCTATGATGCTCAAATCTGAAATATACTGTCTGGAGCTGCATAAAAGTTTGTTTTAAATAGGAGTTTAATTTTGTTCCTTTTGTTCATTTTTTCACGGCTTAAGATTGATATATACTAGAATGTCTTGTTTTGAGTTTTAAATTAAAGGAACTAATGACTTTGGTCCTAGCTGATATATTTGTTAAATTTCACATGATGGTTTAATTCTTATATAGACAGAGTTCAATTAAAAGCATGCTCTTCTCAGGTCTGCTTACATATTGAGACAAGAGAGCTTGCCGCCATCATACAAGTCCTTTCTGAATAAACATGGTGGAAAGGATCTTCCCATTCTTCAAGGTGTGAAAGAGCTTGCAAGTGGCTTGCCATTAACAAGTTTAAAGGCGATAGAGAAATACTACAAATCCACAGGTGTTGATATTAAACTCAATCCAGAAATGAAAATCCCCTGCCCGGTATAATTTCTTTTCCCTTCAAAATTTCCTTTAGATATTGATCACATATCTACTACATAAATGGTTCTTTATGTATATTCTTTCATTTGCATCTTCCATTGCGGATACCCTATGTTAATATGGCTCAAACTTTGCTAAGCCTTTTTTGGTGATATATATGTGCATAAATGAAAAGATGCTAAGGTTGATTTTTTTCTGATCATTCTAATGAAAAGTTATAGACATTCTGCTTCTTCGCATGTGTGGATAAGCCTTTCATGAGGCTGAATGTGAAATTTCTCTAAGTTCCACATGTCATCCTTAGTTTCTGGATTGTGATTTTTCTGTCAACAACTTGTGTATGGATATTGGAAAGAAAAATCACCTCGACTTTTATTTAGAAACTACTTTATGCAAAGGTCTTTTCATTCTTGTTTCCAAGATCAATACAAGTTTTGTATTCTTCCCCTGGATGAAAATGGTTCATGCAAGTGGAAGAACGATTGAGAGAACGCACACCATGCGAGAGTTATCATGTGGTTAAAGTGTATCGTCCTTAACATATATTCTTAAGCTTTTCCCAAAATTTCCGAATATGCTCTAGAAACTTGCTTAAGCCAGTCCAAAACTTCGTATTGGTTGAACATTGATGAATTATTGCGATAACTTTGATTTATTTTTCCTGATAGTCTAAATCTACTATTCCTTGTAAAAATAAATGTAATTATAACTTTTATGTCCTTGCTAGTGATAAATGCTTGATATAATTATAACCTTACTGATCTTGGTTTTGCTTTCAACAGTGTCAGAATTGGTCAAACCCAATGGTTCAAGATGACCTTTTTTTCTCGGTCCTTTATGATAGTTACCATTTCCTGAAGATTGCAATGATTTATCTATCATTGTGATCCTCGGTGTTGTAAATATTACATATGTTTTAATTTCTCTTAGATTTGGCAATATGTTTCAGTGCTTATCCATGGCTTCATTACTTGTCTAGATATTGAATTGATATACTGTTCTGTGATTTCAAAAAATTTTGCAAACTTATTATTTGTGCAGATCGTACATGGGAAACAGCCATGCAGTACGCATGTATTATCCTTTTTTGTTGAAGCATATAAAAGAGCATTGCCAGTGTATCTGCCTGTATATTTGATCCCTGCATTGATAGTTCATCGTCAGGGCCTCTTGAAAAGGTACTATCCTCATTCATAGCAACGTAAATTCTCCCGTTCGATAATCCCAAAGTAGACATGTTTGGTGGTATGCATTTGGGATTATGTAAGGTTCATCGATCACAATTGAATTTGTTGGTCCTTCAATGAAGTTTCCGAAATAGCCTCTCAATATTTACCCCCAAATTGATGCTCCCTGCCTCTATATTCTTTGTAGGCCTTACTCGATATTGGCAAAGGGGCTTCTTGGTACCGCAAGATCAAGTTTGTTTCTATCTGTATATTGCTCATCTGCTTGGTTAGTTCCGACCTCCGTCTTATTCTGTGTGCTTGACATGATGAAGTCCTTGTCACGTTAATATGTTCCTGTTTCTTATCACTAATATAAATGTTTATCAAGAAAAAGGAACCTCCTCACTGAAGACGCTTTCAAATGCTTGGCAGGATGTGGACATGTCTCCTCTTCAGACTTGTTAATAGGTGCAATATTCCTTTGGTGGCAATGGGAACGGTATTTTCTTTGAACCATTTATTTAATTATAGAGAAATATATCTTTTTGTTGTTTATGAAACAAATACTCCTTGATGTTTGCAGTTTCCAACTGGGCTAGCCTTGGCTATAGAGAAGAAGAGCAGGCGGATTGAGATTTCATTGTATTGCCTTGCACGGGCAATTGAGAGTTTTTTTACGTGCATGGCTGAGAGCGGATATTTACCGCAATCCAAGAAATTTAAGAGAGCAGATGTGGCGATTTTCAGTTTCTCAACAGCTATAATTATGCATTGCTATGCTCAGGAGAGGGAAGTGTTCAGGTCCAAATATCTCAACGTTTTGGACTGGGTTTTTGGTGTCCCTCCTCCTCCCGATGAAACCCCGCGAAAGAAAGATAGTTTCATATCCCCCTCCTCCTGATGAAACCTCAGGAATGAAAGCATCATAGACACTAGTTAATTGTTGTGTCACAGTAGCTCAATTCTTTCGAGTCACCTTCCTGCTGGCAATTGGAGAGATTGTTTGTACCATATAAATTTAGTCAGTTCATCAAGATCGTAGTACTTAGTAGGAATGAAATGATACAGGTGAACTGTTTAGTATACCCTTTTCAGGAGATTTTCCAAGTAAGATGGTTCAAATGTAATTCTCTGTTTTGTTCCTTTTACCCAATAATAAAATTTACAACAATGATACAATTGATAAAAGATGTCGCAGGCCATGATTTTAGCTTACGAATTAGTATAATCACGGCAAAAGCAGAAAAGGTCAGCAACAAGGTACCGTAACATTGTGTTATTCCACACCACAGCCTTTAGAAGAGGCATCACTGCAACAAGTGATCCACGAATTCAATCTAAAGGCACGAGGAACAATCTTAAAAAGTATTCAAACGATTTCCGTACCCTAATACATCAAGTTTCTACAATTAAGCAACAAAAATGCACTGCACCTCAAGAACGACAAGGATGTAGGCTAAACCTCGTCTTCGTGAAGGAGCATATTGGGAATGCCTTTATTAACAGGAAACTTGCGGCCAGTCTCAGGGCAAACCAAAGCCCCTTCCTCGAGATGAAGTTCCAACAGCGCGTGGTGAAATTTACTGAGGAACTCACTGGAGTCGAGCATTAACAAATCAGCCTCTTCGGGAAGTTCCGCAAATCCCATAGTTCGAGCTGCTTCGACGAGGGCTTTCCAATCCACCTTTGAAAAGATATTCTTCAGAAAGTCCGGGTTGATCTCCACTTGCTTTTCGATCACTTTCTCTACCTCTATACGCAGAGGGAAGCCATTGGACACCCCCTTTATTTTTGACGATAGCATGTTGTGGGTTAGCAGCCTCATCTTCTTCTCTTCAACCCCAAGAAAAATACAAATTCAAAATCAACGATACGTAATAAACGTTTTTATAGTCCAATAAAACAGTTTGAAAACCGAAAAGGCAAACGGAGAAGTGCTTTGAATAAATTACATGGTAAAAATGGCAGAGGAGACTCATGAAGAACAAGAAAGGAAAAGGAAGCTCGAAGTTACCTTTTCGTTGGATATCGTTATGATTGCCACTTTCGTCTCCTGTTGTATTTTAGGTGAGAAAATTTCTGGATACGCTGAAAGAGTAAGGACTAAGGAGACGAAGCTGACTACTGACAACTGAGGGAAGAAAAGAGAGCGATCGCAACCTAACCTACACGAGACCTATTAAACGATGCGTCGGAACCTAACCTACACGAGGCCTATTAAACGATGCGTCGCAACCTAACCTACACGAGCCCTATTAAACGATGCGTCGTGAAGTTTGGTCTTTCCTTTTTCACGAGGAATTAAATAAAAACAATTTAATTTAAAAACTATAGATATCAAAATAAGTTGACTATTTTTATGCTTGGAAATAGGAATAAGTGTGTACTCATTTCACAGGAGGAAAAGAATTAAGTACACTTGATCATTAACTATAACACATCTTTTGACTACTTTATTTCACATATACATAACTTGTTCAATTTTTTGCACTTTCAGGATCATCAAGATAATACTGAAAATGCAATAGCTTCTTCACTACTACTATCAGAGACACCATCCTCATGGTGAGAAAATTCCAAGCCGATTTCTTTGAAGCTCACTTGCAGCCTTAACGCTCCTTTGCTTCATGAGGTTATGAAAATCCACCACTTGTACAAAGCATAACTGTAAATAGTGGTGTAAACGACCACTCTAAGAGGAGAAATTCTATTCCTGCACAGATAGATTGCATTGAGGCGTTAATTGGGAAACCCCTGCATACTGAGTTTTAAAGGCACAAATTCAGACAAAACTATATTGATAGGATCAAAGTGAAGCTCTTGATAACTTAACATTAAGCAACTGTGTGTAACAGTTTCAATGATCAGAAGATTTCAAAGTTCATTTGCAGAAAGTTAGTTCAGTGCAAAAGACTTCGAAAGGAATGGACTTAGTTTCTCGTTGGAAGGGAAATTATGTAGGTGAAAAGCTTCTCAAAATTAGGCCTGGACTGAACTAAGCGTAAAAAATAAATTGCCACTTAGATTGAGTGATTAGCATATCCCATCGTTTTATAGTAAAATCAATTAACAAATTTCCAGACCAAACTTATGGGAGCGCCGTCTCATTTCATTTCCTTTCTACAGATCCAAGAAACAGAACAAAATAAAACCACAACCCAGAATTCAAATCAAACCCACGATATAGAAAACCACAAAAGACGAGAAAATTAAGAAAGCGAGAGGAGAAACAAACCTAAACCCAGATCTCTGAGCGAGAGCGAGCTTTTCTTCTTCGGTAACGGGATAGAACCAGCGAGAGTAATCTCTATCGAAAAAATCCCAATCAGGCAGGAGAATCCCAGAAATACCGAGCACACCTAGAATGTAAGTAACAACCATTTTCTTGAAAGAATGGGTGCAAATGAAAACGGTGAAGACAACAGCGGCCAACCAGACGAGAGAGTTCCTGAGAGCAGAGTCATTGGCCATAGATATAGGGAAGATAAGGAGCAGTTTAAATTTATAATAATAACAAGAGATGTTGATGTAAGGAGTAATTGAATGTGGGAGATATATTACTGTCGAAGTGAAGAATCTGGATATGGCGGTGTTGGTAACAATCACTGAAACAGAGGGGGATCGGGTCGCGGGAAAAATTATAGGAGCGGTACAAGAAGTAGTTGCACAACACGTGTCACATTTAATACCCTCTTTAATTGTCTTTTGCCACGTCATCATGTATATACTGCAAATCACAAAAGTTAGTTATCAATAGTATACGAGTTAGACGAAAGGTTTTAAAAAGCGGACCGGAATATCGAACTAGTTGAAGGAAAGGTTTAAAATTTAGAGGTTCAATTGGTAGTAAATCGTTATAAAACCGGTATATAATAAATAAGAAGTAAAACTTATAAGAATAAATAAAAATAAAATATTTTATTTAAATAAAAATACACCAATGTCTATTATTATATAATGAATTAATAATAAATAAATATGAGTCTAATATAAATATTAAA
>JANZLC010000124.1:68413-84689 GCA_026413385.1 Erythroxylum gracilipes
AATACTCTTCGCCGGCTACTTAAAGAACGCAGAGGTGTCGGTAGATGCTTTGTCTATATGGTAAGTTCCATACTGGTACTGTCAATTCACAAGATTGCTCATCTTAACGTCATTAATATCACTGCCCGTGAAAGATCAGTGCTGGTGGGCATTGTAGATTCTGAGACCACCAGTGATCTGATCTGACCTGACCTTGTTTTACTGCTCTAACTTTATTTAGATGATAGTCCACTTTCTCTTTCTTGCCTTAAACTATCACTGGATCTTGTCCCTAATTAAGAGCTTAGAATAAAGCCTCTGATTTTGACACTGCAAAGATAGCTCAGGAAATTAAGTACTAACTAAAATTATGGATTTCTACATATAGATGGTACCGTAGATCCAAAATATTTCAAAAATATGAAATCAAAGTTAACTAATATCAGAAATTTGATAAATTAAAATACAGTAAAGTGTTATAATAGTAACTATTATTGATTTCTCTTACTCTTTCATAAAGTAGCACTAATTCTGTTAATGTTGAATTTGCAGCATGAACATATTGGGGTGGACGATAATGGTGGCTATAGGAATGAATGCAGCTATAAGGTTTTTTCTCTGCTTATGTGACGATCACTTCACCATAATATATGTACATTGTACATATAACACTTTAAAAGTTACAAATTTTGTTTTGCTTCGTCGTGCTTTGGTTTATTTGTGATAATCGGAACTGAATCAAATGCAATGCAGCGTGAGGGTTTCAAATGAATTAGGAGCAGCTCATCCGAGGGCAGCAAAATTATCTGTGATAGTAGCTGTTGTCTCTTCATTTTTGGTGGGTCTCATCCTTTCTCTCATTCTGCTTATTACGAGGAACAGCTATCCGTCTTTGTTTTCGAGTGATAAAAAAGTCAGAAAGGTCGTGGAAGAGCTAACGCCATTGTTGGGACTCAGTATTATCATTAACAGTGTTCAGCCCGTTCTCTCTGGTAATCAACATTACTATTTTGAGTATACTCATCTATTACTTTTGCGAATGACATATCCTTTCTGTTGGATTATTATGGTAGGTGTGGCCATTGGAGCTGGATGGCAAGCCGTTGTTGCTTACGTGAATGTTGGGTGTTATTATGTGTTTGGTATTCCTCTAGGTCTGGTATTAGGTTACAAGATTGGCATGGGTGTCACCGTAAGTTCCTTTCATATAAAAATTCTTACCTCTATAGTGTTACTTCTCCTTGGCGAGTTTATGGAATTTAATTAGTTCTTTGCTTTTATCTAAAGAAGAATTGGCATGATGGGCTTAATTTCATATTGGATTCAACAGGGAATTTGGATAGGAATGATATCAGGAATTGTGGCGCAGACTTTAATCCTTTCTTGGATGGTATACAGAACAAATTGGAACAAAGAGGTAACTATTTTTGTTTTTAGACAACGATTTCTGAATCTTTTGTGTGGAAAAGAAATGATAATTCAATGGTGCGAGGTGCAGGCTTCTGTTGCGGGAGATAGGATTAGAACATGGGGAGGGTATAGAGATTCAAAACTAAATGACACATGAAAGTGAAAGGCAGTTGATCACTACAGAGAAGAGTGGAATGAGCAACTAGGGATCCAATTTCTTCCGGGTCAAGGGGGGCATGAAGCCCAGTAAGTTAAGAAGGGAAATTCTTTTCTAGCTATGTTACATAAATTTCATTCTTCTCATACGAAAGAGAAGATTAATTTGCCCTATTATATTATATTTTATGCTGGAACAATTTCACCTTTGTTTGCGGTATTCTCAACTCTTTTTTTTTGGTAATTCAGAAAAAATTAATTAATAAAGCCAAATATGTACAATAAGGTCTAACGGTTAGATGTGCTTATAATTTGTAAGCTAATTTTAAATATTGATAGTTTTAGTAAAGCAGCTTTTATTTATATACATTTTAATAATTAATATTTTTTTGTGAAAGTTTATTTATATTATTAAAATTTTAGTATTATTGTTAAATTTTGATATGTTAGAAATTAATTTACTAATGTCTAATTATAATAATCAATATTTAAATTGAAAATATTATAATTTATCCTTACCTTTTAGCTTGTGGGTTTTTTTTTTTTAAAAAAGTGCTTCAGAGTTAAAAGGGCTATTTCTTATTCTCACAAGACATTGGAAGAGCAAGCCCATGGTATTGACTGTTGATATCCATTTCCAATTTTTCGTGGTGGGCATCCCAGCTTGCACTTTTTGATGCTCAAATTTCTATATCTAAAGGCCCCAAGTTTGCTTTCCCGTTGTAGTGTTTCTATTTTTCGTTTAGGCCCTGTTCAGAATAGTTTGTTTTTTTTTTTTTTTCTTTTTCAGATTATAGATTCCAGGTTGCAGATGGAATAGTAAAAGCAGAGTAGTCTAATATACTTCTTCAATAAGACAAAATTACTCCTGATTCGTGATTAAAAAATTTAACCGATTCGGCTAGTTCAATCATAAAATCTTAAACCATCAAATTTTTAAATTTAATTTTTAACTTCCTAATTTGATTTATTTTAATAATTTTTATTGTTAAAAATTGACCAATTGATTAATTAATTTGTCAATTTTATTAATTAATAAGTTCTTATAAATTAAAATAAATTAAATTAGTCTTTATTTAACAATATAATTTTTCATTTCAACTTCAAATTCATATATTAAATTCTTTAATTTTATTCAATCTTTAGCCAGTTTTATGACTATTTAATATAGGTTAAACCTTAAACATCTTATATTACCGGTTTTTAAAACATTGTCTACAATTGATTAAAAAAATTGTAACATTTGATGAACATTATGTGAATCTTTTTGTTTTTTTGGTTACAAGGGAACGAAAACTACAAAGCTACAAAAGATTAAGCTAACGAAACGATTGGCGGTACAAGGCTCCGTGTTGATCTCGTTGGAGAAGCTCTTTGATCGCCACCAGTGGCTCCTGGAGGTAGTGTAGCCCTGAGCCAGTCCTACCAGCAAGAGCCGCTACGGAGTCAACACACTGATTTCCTTCGCGAAGAACATGTTGGATTTTGATCTCCCAATCTTGTTGGAGCAACGCCTAAGTGCCTGTCAACAAAGCAAAATTTACAGTAATCACAGTACCAGAAGTGGAGAGAATATTGATTACCTCTAGGGAGTCCACTTCGAGAATGACACGGCGGTACCCGAGCAACCAAGCCAAACGGAGTCCCGCATGAATACCCCATAGCTCTGCCTCAAGCAGAGAAGCCCTCCTGAGGTGCTGCAGAAAACCCCCACGCCATTGGCCGTTGTAGTCTCGAAATAAACTCCCAGCGGAAGCAGTGGAAGAACCTGGTGGAGCCGATCTATCGGTGTTGAGCTTGATTAGTCTATGGGAGGTTTGGACCACCCTACTAGGCTCCCCACTGGGAGGCCCGGGGGCGGGAACACACAATTCTCCATCACCCTCGTTCTGATTATCCAATCCACATATCCCAGAACTAAGCACGTACTGTCTTCCGGCCAAACGAATTGGGCTTCAAACAGACTCTTGTTGCGCCAGGTCCAAAACATCCAGCATGCAACGCCAAAGATGGTAGGCCAGTGCTGGTGCGCGACTTGTGGAGGGGGGAGGAGGTTGGATTGCACTCTGCCACATCCTGCTGATAGAAGGCTGGATTTAGGATACTCGAGGGGAATGGTTGCCAGAGAGCCCTAACGCGCGGGCAATCCCGAATGGCATGGAGAATGTGCTCTTCTTGATCACAGACATGGCAGGAACTGTCCGTAGCAATATGACGAATGACGCGCTGGCTGTTGGTCAGGAGCTTCTCCTGACTCAGTAACCAGAGAGACACTCGGATTCGCTGAGGCCCCGCCCATTTCCAAATTAGGGGCCAAAGTCCAGTTGTAAACGCTTGGTTAGTCCCTTTAATCAAATCGTAGGCGGACGCAACTGTGAACAGACCATGTGTCGTCAGACCCCACTAAATGGTATCGTCAGCAGGAGCCAAGAGACTAGCAATTGCCAAACAAACTGGGGAAGGGAGGTAAGGTTGGATTAAGTGCCACTGCCAGCCGCCATCGGCTGTAACCATGTCGCTATAGTCAAGGTCAGAGACGACTCCGGAAGTGGTGTCATGGTCACTCCTACCAGGGGGCCCCACTCCAGCAACCAGCTGTCCAACCAAAAGGAGATATGACGACCATTTTCCAAACACCAAGTAATGCCCTGGCGAATAATATGCCAAACAGCTGAGATGCCTTTCTAGGTGCTCGACGCTCCACTCCTAGCAATACTGGGGGGGATCAAATGCGGGGTCATACGATATTTGGCTCAACGGATCTTGACCCAGAATTTGGACGGTTGGGTGAGCAGAGCCCAGCCCAACTTAGTTAAAAGAGCGTCATTCGACGAACGAATCCGTCGTATGCCCAAACCTCCCTCCTTTTTAGATTGGCATACCGTGGCCCACTTAACGAGATGAGTTCACTTGTGGTCTGCCGAAGACCCCCATATAAATAATCGCATAATTTTCTCCAAGGCATCACAGAAACGTCTAGGCAGGCGTACGGCTTGCATCGTGAAAATGGGTAAAGCCGCAATCACCGATTGTGTTAAGGTGACTCGGCCGGCTAATGATAGCTGTCGTACATGCCACCCCGCTAGATGCCAGTGAACGTTGTCCAAAATAGGTTGATATGTATGGCACGTGGTACGCTCGTGAAGTAACGGGACGCCAAGATATCGACCCAGCTAACTCGTACGCTGAAAACCAAGAGTGCCACTGATCTGGTGGACAGTTTCCCTAGGAACGTCTTAGAGAAAAAAATCTGAGTCTTCTGCAAACTCACTTTTTGCCCGGAAGCTTGGCAAAAAGTTTCGAGGGTACTGGCAACCATATACGCCTGGGAATGCGTAGCCTCGGCGAAGAGGAGTAGGTCATCAGCAAAGAAAAGGTGGGAGACAGGGATCTCAGAGGGGTTAAGCTTCAGAGGGCGACATTGGTCGTTTAGTACTCTCTCAGATATAAGATGGCCTAGGCGTTCCAAACAAAGGACAAAAAGATAAGGGGAGATCGGGTCGCCTTGATGAATACCACGTGAAGGCCGAAAGGCCTCAGTATGGGAACCTTGCTAAGCTACCTGCATGGTCACTGTTGTCACTGACTGCATGAGGACCCACATAAGGTTTCCCGAAAGCCCAATTTCCTAAAGTGTGTCGTGAATGAAGTCCCAATGAAGTCTGTCATAAGCTTTTTCCAGGTCAACCTGGATCGCAAAGTAAACCCTTCCTGTTTTTTTTTTCCGCATGGAGTGGATGGCCTCTTGGGCTATGATGATATTGTCAGTGATATTCCGCCCCAGGATAAAACTGCATTGGTTCTCCTTCACTAAAGGGTCCAGGTGCGGTTTCAACCGGTTAACAATGACCGTGGAGATGATCTTGTAAACAATGTTACAGAGACTAATCGGACGAAATTGGTTTAGATTAGACGGGGATGGAGTTTTAGGGATTAAGACGAGGATGGTTCTATTTAAATCTGTCTCCCACCGCTCCATCCGAAACATGGCCTGGATGTACGCAGACACTCAGGAACCAACTTGCACCCATTGCTTTTGAAAAAAAAGAGCGTTAAAACCATCCACTCCCGGGGCTTTATTCAGGTTCATCCCAAAGACCGCCCGCTGGACCTCCGCAGGGTGGATAGGCAAGGATAAGTTGCAGAGGGCGTCCTCGGATAGGGGAGGAAAAGCCCCAGGAAGCTGGCCCTGGTGGGGAGAACTGGCCTCTTGCGAATACAGTTGGACAAAGAAGTCCCTAGCGAGCTCTCGAAGGTGAAGAGGATCGGAGACAACTCCTTGGGAATCCGTGAGGCTCCCTACTGTCAACTTCTTTCGTTTGGTAAGGGTGAGGGTATGATAGTATTTCGTGTTACGGTCACCCTTTGAAAGCCACTCGCATCTGGCTTGCTGATGCCAATAAAGTTCTTCTTCACTCAAAATGTCCATCAGCTCCCCGCTTAACCTGTGCTTCAGGGCTAAAAGATAATCCTCATTATCTGCCGTCATAGCACGCTGGATACTTGTCAACCGGGCTAATAAGCATTTTTTCCGGTAGAAGATGTTACCAAACTCGGTGCGATTCCAAGTCATGAGGAGATGGGATAAGTGAGCTAGCGACTGGCTAATAGAAGCGTCGGCAGGGACCCAGTGCTCTGCGACGACCTCATTAAAACTTGGGTGAGTAAGCCACGCATTTAGGAAACGGAAAGGCTGGGGGCCGGAGAGGCGGGGGCGCGGATGAAGGAGGCGAACCAACATCAGGCGATGATCAGACCCGAGGAAGGGCAGGTGGTAATTGACCACTTGAGGGAACATCTAGAGCCAATTCGTGGAACCAAAGACACGATCCAACCGAGCTTGAACCCCTCCTCGATGCCAGGTAAACTTGGAGCCCACGTAACCTAGGTCATGGAGGCTGCAACCGCTCACCCAGTCTTGGAAGCGTTGATTCACTACTCGCGTGGCCCTGGCCCCGCCCCTTTTATCCGTAGCTTCAAGTTTGGTGTTGAAATCGCCTCCGATGAGCCAGGGCCTATGAAGGGAAGCTCCTAGCCAAGTTAACGCCGACCAGAGGTACTGTTGAGAAGGAATATGAGGGCTCGCATAAATGGCAGTAAAATAAAAAATGTGTGACTCATACTGGACGGAGGTATGGATGAATTGTCGATGGGCTACAAGGATGGAGATCCTGAAAGTGTCTTTCCACAAAATCCAAATCCCTTCCGAAAAACCCTCAGCTTCAACTCGGAACGAGAAATCGAAACCTAACGATCTGATAACTTTCTTGGCCCTAGGCCACTAATACGGGTTTCCAGCAACACGAGAATACCCGGAGCATACACCCTAATGTAATTACGAAGGACAGTACGAAAACTCGAGCTCCCTGCGCCTTGACAATTCCATATGAGAATAGACATAACAAAGGAGATTAATGAGGAAGTGTACCTCCTGTGGGAGCGTCGGGGGTCTCTCTACCTAGGGCTGGCATGAAAGACGTAACCTGCATGGCAGGCAGACGCCCAGAGGCCAAAAGCTCGGGGGTGTCCTCGATATTGGGAGGTTCCGGTTGCTGGGTGAGACAAACCTCCCGAGTGAGGGTGGACCCCGCCTGAGCCTGGATATTTTCCATCGGAAGGGGGCTCGCCCCGGCTTTGACCGTAGCTGCTTCCAAAATTTGGGTCTCGCATACCATATCAGTATGCGACGGTATGGTAATCGCAATCTAAGTATCCCGTTGGGTAGGTTGTAGCTGAATGTTTTCCAGGCCAATAAACGGTCTAGGTTGAGCCTGGGAACTTTCCCCGTGGGCGGGTACAGGAGCAACGACCTTTTTGCCTCTGGGCCCCTTACTGGGCTTAGGCCCAGGAGTAGAACTAGCATGGGGGGACAGGCCCCCAAAATTGAAAGGGACACCAAATGTAACCTTCTGGTCCAGCCCGGTACTGTTAGAAACTTGGCAGATAGCAGATGAAGTCCCATCCACCTACTCCAACGTCTCGGTGCCTGACAAAGAAGAAAACCTGGAGCCTAGCCTTTGAGATTACTTTTTAGTAGCTGTCAGTGTGTTGGGACGTGGAGATGAGATTGGGGCTTGCTTCGGTGGGAGATGTTGGGGAACAGGTCGGGTCTTGCGCTGGACAAGGCTCGTACTCGACCGAAGACGCAGTTGGTGGAGCTGCCGAAGGTGCAGGACGTCGCATTTCCTCACCGACCACCGATACCACGACAGACGCTGGCACACTTGGACCGACGCCTGGGGTTGTTTGTTGGGTGGAAGCTTGGGATCGTAAGGGACACGCTGGATCTTCATGACCCACACGACCACAGCAGAAACAAAGTCTTGATAATCCTTCATACATCACCTGAAGAATTTCTCCATTAAGATTCACCTGCGTTTTCAACGGGCTGCTGAGGTAGAGCTTAACTGCAAGGGGAGCATAACGCCGCCTTTGTGCCTGAAGAGTGGGTTCGTTTATCTTCACCGTTTTTCCGATGGTATTGCCCAGAGTTGCGATGATGTCGGGGTGATACCGAGCGATTAGGAGGTCCGGGAACCGAACCCAGGTGACCGCTCGGGGCACCGGCTCGTGTGTGGGGCGGAAGGTGGGAGTCCACCTTTGGACCGCCAGCATGACGCCATAAATTATCCAGGGGCCGGCAGTTAGCGCATGGAGGAAGTCTTCGTCGGACATAAAACGCACCAGGAAATAATCATGCTCGAGGTCCGCCACTTTCATTGGACCGCGAGGTTTCCATAGTTGTTTCAGGCGGGTGCAAAGGGGTTGGTAGCTTATCCGACGACCCAACAGTTTAACGACTACGACAATAGACCAACGTTGGTCGAGTTTCTCCTGGAAAGACGTGGATAGATTGATGCCGCCTCCTAACTCACTGGAGATGGGCAGGATATCGCCCTCTTCCAATTTTATGGCTACCTCAGTTGGCCAAGCTTGTGTGTCCCCTGGGCCATCGTCCACCTGTTACCCTGTAACGACTGCGTTGTAGGAGATCGGCAACTTAGGCAGAGCTTCCTCTTCTCGCTTTCTTGTCTGCCCTTGTTTGGGCTGTTGTCCCTCGGGGTCAAGGGACTCCATGGAGAGACCAGAGATCGATAAGGGAGAGAAAACCAACAAGGAACCACGATAACAGACTAGCGGGTTGTGAAAACAAACGCAGACAACAGAGCTACAGTGAAACGCTCTTACTCTTACTCTAACTTTCTCCCTCTTACTCTAGTGTGAATCTTAATCATATATATTACCAAGTGTTAAGTTAATATATTTAAAAAGGTAAAACGCTCCATTTGTAAACAACTATAGTATTCAATATCTACTGAAATTCTATTGGAACTTATTACATATATCTGAAGTGCATATCATGATTCTTATTAAATTAAATTTATACAATTTTCTAATTTAAAGTATATGATATTATATCAATACTTATGAGTAATTTGTTATTTCTCAATTGAATTTTGTTAGACATACTAAAAAAATGGTATGCCATATTAAAAATCACAGCTGGGTGTAATTGTTAGTGCATGGGTCTATCTATAAATACTTTCTCATAAATTTAAATTTTAATGGAAAATTGTAAAGTCAGTTCAGATAAACCACAGTCGAGGAGATGCCCCTTTATACGCATTCCCCAGAGTCTGAATCAGCTGAGAGTCTTGTACCTTGACTACCTATAGCAACGGACAAAAAAATTATTAGTCCCATTAAACGTGGATTCTGCCTCACAGAGATATTAGTAGTTAAATGGCAACTTGGTTTGGCCAAAAGGATTGTCTCATTATTTAAACAAGTGGCACGTTTATTATCTATTAACACTTATTTTAGTTTTCTCAATTATTAATTTAAGACGTTGCAAAAACTATAAAGGAAGACTAGCTTCTTGGCATATGATTAATCAATATCCACATATAACTACTCCGGTGAGCATGTGGTGTTTATAGCCATGCATCGTGAAGGATATGATTTGACTTCTTTTATTTATTTTGGTGAGAAGACATAGGCATAGCTAACGTTTTTGGATATGTATTGGGGACAAATTGTCCGAATAAAAAGAGCATGAATTTTACTTGTTCCGGATAGAAGGGAAATGTTTAATATTCAATTTCGATGCTCACATGCAAGCATCGATTAAACAAGGCAAACGAATGTGTTTTGTGTGATAGGAAGGCAAGAACTCTTTATTCCTGTTATGTTACTTATTCCTTAATATACAAAGCCAACACTAGCTTAATTATGTCTATCCTTAATATACAAATCTAGAATCATTATCTAACCTCGTTTTACGTAGATCTAATCTTTGCCAAGTTGTGCTGAACGCTTCGGCACTCTGCATTTTCATATCCTATATATTTCAAAACCATCAAGTTCATGTGAACAATTTCCTCTTTCTTAATTGTTTTTAATAACAACATACTTTTTTTTCCCTATAATTTTATAAATTTCAATAAGAATTTGGATTATATGCTTACTACTGACCCTTCCTTTTTTCTTTTAAAGATGCGCTGCATTACACTTTTTAACTATTTTGAGATACATAATGCCAGTTTGGAACACATAACAGGTTAAGAGTAGATTATTCGACAAAATTAATGATTAAGTGCAAATACGTATACATATTATCCGTATATACATGCAAGATTTCTTGACTTTTATATATATATATATATACTCACACGTTCAAAATAAGTCACACATTAGTTAATTGGTTGGGTGCATACCTTAACCAAAATCTCTGAATATCAGATCACCAAATCTTTGTTCTGCTCATATTGGTTTGAAAAAACTGCATACAAGTCCTTGACTTTTGTCAAGAATAGATTGTTTAGATTTCATGGCTCATTAAACAAGTGAATATAAGTTTAGTTTCTTCAGGGAGTTATTAATAATTTAATGATGAACAACAGATAATAATAAAGATGCAAGGCTAAGTTTTACACAAACAAAAATTAGAAAATGTAAAATACGAGTACACAAGCACTAACTTAAAAAAGTATAGGAAAGAAAATTTCATCATATATATTAGAGAAAAATATATATCTATAACAAGTAATTAGTGAAAAATATATATTAGCGAATAATTTTATATAAATAATTAATTCTCGTTAAATAATATGCGTAGAGAAAAAACCAAAAAAGAAGGACAAATTAGAAAATACACATGAAGATTAACTAAAAAAAATGTAAATTTGAATTTCTCCAAACCAACTTGATTCCACATATAATCCATTGAATGTGAGTTTCACATGTTTTGCCTTAGGACTTTGGTGATCCTCATGTGAATATTGGCTCTATCCCGTCTTTATACCATTACTTGTGAATACGGTATATACTTTAGTTCTTGACCTGATCTTCTACGCACCGGAGGAAAGGACTATGAGGTCAAAAATATGTGTTTGTTCAACATGAACATTGATCATATACTTGCAAAGATATTCGATCTTTCGAAGTTGGTCTTAGCGAGATTCTGCCTACAAGCCTACTTAAAAGATCAAACTGGGTTGATTGGGAAGTATAGAACAAGCTAGTTGCATCATGTTCTTAATTAAAGTCAACGTAGATTTCTTGCAATTTCTTTAAGATTTCGTAGTCCCCATTAGGTGATCCGCGAGACTTGATCAATACAAGTTACTCTTGGAACAGGTAGCACAGGTCCCCACTTCCATTTTCTTTCTCATTGTGGTCACAATCCTGACTGTTAATGAAACCAGAAATGAGAGTTAAAAGGAAAAAGGAAAACAAACAAAGAATGATTTCGTGTTCTTTCTGATCAGATAGCGGTTGCTCCTCTCCCCATTTCGCATCTACACAGAATAATCAATTTTAGCGTACGTGATATATGCTTAAGTGCTTTGTGTGATCCAAACTGAGATATGTACAAGACAATATATTGAGACCAAAAACAGATGGCGGAGGAACCTTGATTTCGGATGTCTCAGTTGGAAACCCTCTGGAACAAGTAAAACTGGTTGGTTTAGCTGACTCTTGACATCGATCCCAAAAGATTGTGATGACACACTATTTTGATCATATGGTGCATGGTCCACCCGACAAGTATCCTTGGTTAAAGGACCAAAGTTTGAGTTTATGTATGAGTAAGCCAATGTTTGTTAACCGTTTACTAACTAAATGTGAGGTGAGAAATGGAGTTTGACAGCTTATGGGTGATGAGAATAAGAGAGAGGTTACATGATTTGTTGGAGAAAATGGTCTGTTTCACTTCGGCTATTGGCATTTGACGTTGACACTTAATTAATTTAAGTTGACACATTAATTGAGGGGTTTAGGTAAGAAAAAAAGCTTACTTACTGAATAAGAGAAGCTGCCACAAATAATTATTTGCTCACACAAATAGGAGTATGATTCCAGTAAATCTTATTATTAAATCGAACACAATTCTCAATGAACTGTTCAAATTTTTCTAAAAAACTAAAATTAATAGTTTAATGAAATTGAAGAATCATGATCATATGCAAATTGCCACCATAGTACAAAAGCTCAGTACCTTACTTAAGAGCTACAATGATGAACTTTCACTTCCTCACAATTACAAATTGTGGTAAAGCAATATTACCAATTCTTTCGACCATGTGTAGGTCGCAAAGACATCCAAATACCTTATTATATAAATTAACTAGATTATTAGTTAATGGTTCACGCAGACGACCGAGAATGAGTAGTCGTGTATGAGTAGGTAACCCCCCATTTTGTTAAATTTATTAGCTATACGTACATAATTAACTAAGATTCCATAACAAAGAATACTGCAATAAATACAATAGAATGACGACAAGCCATCGGAAAAGGCCATTAAAACATTACTAAGCGTGTGGATTAATACTAGAATGTATCAAGTGTCACTTGATATAGATAAATTTTGGGGCATTTGCTGCACCAAACTTTTTCATTGATAATAACATCACCTTCTTGGTCAAATATGAGTCTTCATTTTTTTTTTTGAACAAAGAAAATGTATATAGGTGCGATCATCGAATGTCTTATTAGAGAAGTATAGTTTAAACTTGATTTTAACTACTTCTCTGTATAGATATTTCAGTTTGCGGGTTTTCGACCGATTAAGGACACAAAAAGGAATGTGCAGCCATAAATGTGTTCATGATTTGGTATATTGTATATTTGAATCCTTTTCATGGATCAATTAGGCATAATTTCTGACCAAAAATCAGCAAACGTAGTCTTAATTATATGGATCAGTGAAAAGAAAGAGTTACGAGAAGTTAACTTATACCCTTTGCTCCAGTGATTTAAATTTCTTTAACACCTTCTGATACGAAAAGTCGATTATATATATATATAGTAACACGACTCACAGTTGATCCACGTACTACTATATGGCTACAGATGCAGGGTGATGCTCTTTTTTACAAGCGCAAATGTTAATTTTCATGACACGTAACGCAAAGTAATTACTTAACCACTGTCATGATATAAATTGATGTATCCCAAAGTATAAAGTACAAGATTCTTGTGAAATGAAATCCAGAGTGAGTATAGACGCAAGTTATTTTTGAAGCCAAGCAAGCAATGACGAAATATATCGGCGTTAGCGTGCATGGAATGGTTTCCTTTGCCGGCCCCTACAGCGACCTGCAATGCAATTACCATAATCATGTATTCATAAAATATCAACAAACAACCAATATAGGATTTCTGTTTTAATTAGTGTGTCATTTTAGTTTGACCCTCTATGTTAAAACATTGCTCTAATCTTTAGTTTAGGAGTCCAAGCATGTTTTAAATCTTGTAGGTATAAAGTATAAGCTAATTAAATTGTCTGTCCTGCCAACATAACCACTCCCTTTCTTTTTCTTCACATGTATGTGACCTCAGGTAAACAATTGAGAAAATTAAGCGGAGAAAAGTGTCTTAATCTTAGTCAACCAACAAAAGTAGTGCATGTTTTTAACGTTAGCGATCAATTAGAATTGGATGGCAAGCAAGGACTCAGGATCGTGTATAAATAGTTGGCTTGTAGTTTTGGTGGGAGCAGGAGGAAGCAACAATACATAGGGGAAACTTGGTAGAGCAAAGATAAAATGGGGAGGTCTCCTTGCTGTGATGAGAATGGCCTTAAAAAGGGACCTTGGACTCCTGAAGAAGACCAAAAGCTTGTCGACTATATCCAGAAACATGGCCATGGAAGTTGGAGAGCTCTTCCACAGCTTGCAGGTTCGCACTTCCGACTATATAAAATTGCTGCGTACTCTCTCTATTCCCAGTAGACGCACATGATTGTAATCCTTCACTGTATACGCAATTAATGTTTTGCAGGTCTCAATAGATGCGGCAAGAGCTGTAGATTAAGGTGGACAAATTACCTGAGGCCTGATATTAAGAGAGGGAAGTTTTCTCAGGAAGAAGAGCAAACAATCTTGAATATGCATTCCATTCTTGGAAACAAGTAAGCTATCTCTGCAACTCTTTTTAATCCATAGAGACATCTTCTTTTGTTCACTTTTCTTGGTTAGTTAACCGTATTTCTACAATTTTGTTTAACAGATGGTCAGCTATTGCCTCTCATCTACCAGGCAGGACAGATAATGAGATAAAAAATTTTTGGAACACCCACTTGAAGAAGAAGTTAATTCAGATGGGATTTGATCCAATGACTCACCAACCAAGAACTGATCTATTTGCCAGTTTGCCTCATCTTATAGCCCTAGCCAACCTAAGAGACCTAATAGAGAATCATCCTTTAGATGAACAAGCGGTCAGGTTACAAGAAGAAGCTATACGGTTAGCTAAACTCCAATACTTACAGTGTCTTCTCCAATCAACAGCTTCAATCAACATTAATAACCCATCTGTAGGCCAAAATGATATGACAGACATTGAAGTTCTCAATATGTTGAACTCGATTGCTCGTACGAATGATAGCCCAGTTTTAAATTCACAAGTAGAAAATCAGGGCTCATATTCCTTTGCAAATGCTACCTCTCAGCCCCACCATAGTTTACTGTCTCAGTTTTCTGACCCACAGAGTATTTTCAACCATCAACCATCTTTGAAGAGTGAGGTGGGTCTAGCTTCAAGCTTAACTACAATGGTCAGCCAAGGATATATTGATCATAGTAATCCATCTGATTCTCCATGTCTTTTTGTGTCTCCAACTCCTTATGTGCCTCCAGCTATTACAGAGACCTCTATAAGCAATCGAGGAGATGCCAGCAGCTCCATTTCAAGCCATGATGGAGTAAATTCTTCTTCGTATTGGCCTGAACTTTTCTTTGAAGATTCTTTCATGCATGAATCCTAGTGTTTTCTTTCTATGAGAATTGAAGTTCATCACTTTGTGTTAATTTACTACCAACAAACATACTTACAATGTGAAATTACACGTACACATTCACCCATCTGCTCTTTTATTTATGTAAAATGGGATTTATGTCTAAGCTATGTAAAAAAATCCGTGAGCGAAGGAGTTGCGAATTTTGTTTTACAGGATTGTAATGCTTTCACAATTTTTTTTTTCAAAATAAAAAAACCTTTATTTTGCTTTTTGGCTCGGCATTGCCACTACTGTACAACAAGCTAAGATTGAATATAATGGAAATATGAAATCGCAGCGTTCAGTAAAAGTTCTTGATAACTCACAGCTTGTTGTAGATAATTTGGTTTTCTTTTCCAAGTTCTTGATGCCAATAAAGGCTCTTGACTGAGGTCACATACAAATTCTTATCGCCAAGTTCTCCAGCAGGATATGTATGTATGTATACTCCAACGGTCTTGTAGTAACTCTGCCTACTCAACATTGAGAGTGGACTTTCTCCAAAATATATAGAATTTAGTTCTTCATCGTATATGAGAGGAGTTTCTGTCAGACGTACTTATATGACGACGTGCGTACGAACTGCGACTCAGTAGGATTATATGATTTATTTTCATTTTCCATACATAAACTTTGTCCACTTCTCATTGTCAGTTCTTTTTCATGAATTTTTTTTTTTGAAAAAGGGAAATGGTATAAATAGAGAAAGAATATTACAAGGTCATCAAAATGAAAACACACTAAATACAAGACATGAGAATAGCCAGCACTAAAAATCAGCTATCACATCAAAAAGAGCCTAAATAGAACCTCCATCGAACAACTAAAGTCGTAAAGCATGACAAATATTAGAACTACAAGGAACTTTCTTGGCCAAAACTATCGCCCGAACGTCAGACATGATTAAGCATATCAAACTTTCCTTCGTAGAAGAGGAAATCTGGAAGCGTCGAGAGTTGCGCTCTCGCCAAAGAGAATATAAACAAACCCCTAAAACAATAAGTTGGACAGATTTGTTGGAACCTGCAGTAGAAGACAAATAACTAGTGAGAGTCATAAGTTCGGACCCAGGATCCGTCCAGCAGCATAAGCCACAAACAGCTCTCCAAATAGCATAGGTAAAAGAGCACTCGAAAAAAAGGTGAGAACAAGATTCCATGTGAAGGGAACACATCGGGCAAGAAGGATCCATTTGCACGTAAGGAAGACGATCAGCCGTCGAAAGTTTATTCTGAATAGCTAACCAGAAAAATAAAGGAGATTTTGGGCGGTAGAAGATGGCTCCAAACCACGGGTGCCCAAGGAACAGGGGGTCGGCGAGGACGCAAATTGTTGTAGATAAAGCGATTAGTCAACTGATGCAGAGGAGTCCCCTTCCATAGGAATGTGTCAGATTCTTGAGGTGATGGAGAATAGCTAGGTTGGAGATGACGTAGAATTCTTGGG
>JANZLC010000124.1:120683-136524 GCA_026413385.1 Erythroxylum gracilipes
TTTTCCTCACTTTATCAGCTTTTCTAATCATGCTATTTTTACTTATGAAAAGATGGTGAATGTAAGTAAAATTGGAACTGCATATCACTATAAGAAAATAACACATTACTGATGGAAAATTACTGTTAAGATATAGGTGATTATATCTTATTATTTAATTTTGGACATTATTTGATAATTGGACCTAGTTGTACTTACGTGAGACTCTTTCAAGATAGGATTTAATGAATAACTTATTTTGGGGATAATGACTATCTAAGGTAGCATATTTTTTTGGAGATATGACTTGATAATTGCAGCTGGATTATTGGTGTGATTAAACAACAATTTTTGTTTGACTTGGATTAAGAACCAATCTTGAAAAAGATTTGGGTGTGATGAATGAAGTACTCTACTAAAAAAAGACTTCTTGGTAAAGAGATTATCTAGCTTACATAGTGTCTCAGGTGGTCTTTCATGGTGGTTCTCTTTTGATTATTGTTGAAAAATACATCATTGAAATAAGTGGAGATGTTTGTTATATAGGTTAGGTGTTGATTGTAGTTGTGTGTGTGACCTTACTTCTAGACTCCATATGTGCGCTACTTTGTGATTGTCTTGGTTGGGTGTTGATTGGAGTTGTCTTGGTTGGGTGACCCTGTCTGGACTCCGTGTGCGTGACTTGGTCCTTGCCTAGTTGTATGTGTGGATTATGTTGGTATGGATTATAAAACATCAAAAGGAAGCTGCATAATGGGCATGGGTGACTTCTGGCATGCATGTCATCTTTGTTGCATTGTTCTTGGTTGGTAGCATAATCTTTGTGATTATTGATGTTGTGTTAGGCGTGGGTCTCTTCTTGATTGTGCAATTGTTGTGCTTCACTGCTATATGTGTTTTGGTTGTCCCTTATCTGTGGTGATGGATTATTATTTTTGCAGTAAGTGTGTGTGAGCAGTTGACTTCCTATTTTGAGCTTTTGATGTAACCCAAATCTGTTTCCTTTGACGATGGTTTTGGGTAATTTTGTGGATATCGTTTTTGTGTTGGTGTGCGAAAATTTCAGAAGTTTTCGAGACTTTGTAGTTACTGTCTTTGTTGTTGGTTTGGTGCAAAAAACTTTAGCAGTTGTAGTGGTTGTTGTATCCCTTTGTGTATGACGTTTCGGTGAAGAAACTTGTATTGATTCATGACGTTTGTGGCTATTATGCGTGAAATTTTCAGGGAAGATATTGAAGCCTCAAAACAAATCTTTCGATGAATAACTTCTCGTCCTCTTATTGAAGAAACGACATATTTGGGAGAGTTATTTTTTTATCTCAAGTGTTTTTGTTTATATTGAATTTTGTTTAATCTATTGAGTTGTTTATTTTGTTTCGTTATTATTAAATATTTCTTTGAGAAAATCCTCTATTGAGGTTAGTACGAGGCTGTCGTATTATTGGGTGTGCAATAATTTCACGGGTAGTGAGGAGGAGGGATACTGTTAAGGGTTAGGTGGTGTCTACTCAGAAAAGCCTTGTATAAAACTATTGTCGTTAGTGAAAGTTTTAAGCTAGGTGAGGGTTTCGCAGACGTAGGCAAGGTTCGCCGAACTGAATTAACAAATATCAGTATTGATTTATATTTGTGTGTTTAATTTTTCTATTTTTTGATTGTGCTAGAAACGACTGCGGCAAAATCTAAAATTTTGCAAAACCTTTACTACCCCTTCGGTTTTTTCAATTGGTATCAGAGCAGGTCACCGAATTAGAACTTGGTACATCAAGTCAATGCAAATCCTTATTTCACAATTATGGCTATAAGAGAAGGGGTATCAATCATTAGGCCACCGTTTTTAGATGGTTCAAATTATCTGATGTGGAAATCACGAATGAGAGTATTCATTCAGGCACAAGGAACAAAAGCATGGAACTTGATTTTAAATGGCTGGACACATCCTATGACAACTGATGAAAATGGAAAAGCAGTGCTTAAAGATGCATTTGAATAGACAAAGGTTGAAGAAGAGAGAGCGCTTATAAATTCTCAAGCCTTGCACACCATCTTCAGTGTAGTTGATGAAGGTCGCTTTACTATGATATCAGCTTGTGAATCAGCGAAAGAAGCGTGAGACACTTTACAAACTATACATAAGGGATCGAAATATGTGATAACCTCAAAACTTCAGATGTTGGTTGTGAGATTTAAAGAGTTGAAGATGGATGAGAGTGAAACTATTGAAGACTTCTATGAGAGACTGCGTAACATAGAAAACCAAGCACATCGACTCAGGAAGAAGTACTCTAACCTGAAACTGGTTTAGAAGACATTGAGATGGTTGTCTCCGAGGTTCATACCAAAAATTGCGGCCATCGAAGAAACCCATGATATCACTGAATTGTCTTTGGATAAGGTAATTAGGATTCTTACCAACTTTAAGATGAATATGTTGAGGGACAATCAAGAGAAGAGAAAAGGATTGGCATTGCAAACCGAGATTGGTAAAGTAGTAAATGACTTCAAAGATGAATCCGATAAGAATGAGGATATGGAGTTATTGACAAGAAATTTCAATAAGTAAAGAAAGTGAAGAATGATAGATCCAATTTTAGGCAAAACGGTGGGAGCTCATCAAATGTTAATTTCAAACAACAATGGAAAATTCAAAAGGGTGAAAGAAAAGTGAAGAAAATTCAATGTCATGAGTGTCAAGGCTTTGGATATGTGCAAGCGGAATGTGCTAACACCTTGAAAAAGAGAAAAGGGAAATACTTTACAAGCACATGGAGTGAGAATGAATCTAAAAGTGAATACAATAGAAGAAATTGTGAATAGTGCTGCATTGGTTGCTTTGTACAACGAAAGTTCAGTTGCTTGCTAAACAATAACCAAGAAGGAAGTAACCGATGATGGAAACATGAGCAAATATGAAAATTTTGAGAAAAACACAGATGAATCCTCTCAAAGCTCAATCTCATAGTATGACAGAGATAGTAGTATTTCAGATGATAAAAAGGAAGATATTTATGAAACCTATGAGTTAATGTATGCTAAATGGGTCTAAATATCGAAGACAAATGAGAAATTAAAGGAAGAAAACTCTACCATGAATAACACAATTCAAGACCTTGAGAAGAAGTTATTATCTACAATAGATGAGCTTAATAAAACAAAGTTGAAGTTGGTCAACACGGAGAAAGGAATAAGAATATTAAATAGAGGTATCGAAAAGCTAGAAAAGTTGTTAGAAATTGATAAGACTAAAGGAGACCTTCAAGGAATTGACTATAGAGGTGAATGTTCCAAGTCGAATGATGAGAAAATTTTTGCGACCAGATCTGTACAAGGAGAAATCTTAAAGAAAAATCGGAGGTTTATACCTATATGTCACTTTTGTTGAGTAATCGGGCACATAAGACCGAAATGTTGCAAGTTGTTACACATGATATTTCAAAGGGGTCAAAACTGAAAATCTAGACACTCTCCATTAAATTTCCAGCAACAACCCATGTTACCAAAGCACTCTTAGGTTAGAAAGGTACAAGCACAAAGAAATAGTAAAGGAAAAACAAGAAATTGTCCAAATTCGCAATTAGATACTGCTTTTGAAGAAACTATTCAGACTGAGGGTAAGTCAGTTGCTTTAAATGAAGAAATCAACCAGATAGTTCATGACCGAGATAATGTGACAAGGAATAAGCCCAAGTTTGAATTTCTTCGAGAGGCGCAAGGTTGTGTACTTTACATTTTTTAAGTATAGTTTGATGTTATTTATTAAAAAACATTTAAAAAAAAGGTTGAAGGAGTTATCATTTAGGCTTTCTGAGTTTTTATTTATGGGTTTTCTAAAGTTCAGTTGATTCATATGTACATGAGACTATGCTTGATGATGGGGTTTATGAATTTGATCAGTCTTATGAAGATGTAATTGAAGTGATTCTTATGTTTCTTTATTCGCTAAGATTGATCACATTAAAGGATTCTTGTTTTGACATTGTTTTGTCCCAAGGGGGAGACATCATATTGTTTTTAGTTATTGTTCAATTCAGGGGGAGATTTTAAGGTATCTTCGTGACTATTAGTCTTGATTTTTGGCATCTTTTTGTCCCAAAGGGAAAATTTTTGGATGATTGTTCATTATTGTTTCTTTGGGTGTTTCTTAAACTTGAAGAATTTGATGGATGTTTTTTAGAACGTGATGTTGGATTAAGGAGGAGTTTCTTATCTGTGAAAAAATTGCCAAAAAGGGGGAGATAGTTAAGATATTTATTATATATCTTATTGTTTAATTTTGGCATTTTTGATTATCGGATCTTCAAGATAACGCAAGTCTTAAAATCTAAATTAAGATGAGGTGTAACAAAGTGATACTTATTATTTTAATTGGATTTTTGAATAATTGTTTAAATGTGAAGAAGTCCATTTTGAAAAGGACAATGTGTGGATGACGTTATTGTACATTTGGAAGACATCATGAGATTGCAGAAAATTACCTTGCGTGTGTGACTCCAAGTGAGGACTCCTAGACTCCTTACGTAAGTGATTTGGTCATTGCTTGGTTTTGTGTTGGCTATAGGCATGGGTGTGATAAACCGAAATAGGAGTACATGTGCATCAGGTGGGTGTGGGCTGAAGCATAGATTGTTTTTCTTGGAGTTTCAAGTGAGCAGCTTCAAGGTGGCATGCTATACTAAGGTGCTTTGATAGTCGTGTGTCTTCGTTGGTTGGTTGTTGTTGATGAAGTTTTAATGCAGCTGTGTTCTTGTTTTTATCTTTGCGTGATTCAACTAACTCTATTGGGTTAACGTTTGTTGATTTGAGACGTTTTGTGGTTGCTACGCGTGGGATGCCCTAGTGACGATTTGGAGGTTTACAACAGATTTCTTGGTAGACAACTTCCTAATTTTTCGTTGACAAAGCTACATTGTTAGGGAAGTAATTTTCTTTCTCAAGTGTTTTCGTTTATGTTGAATTTTGTTTAATCACTTAAGTTATTTATTTTGTTTCGTTATCATTAAACATTGTTTAAGAAAATCCTCTGTTGAGGTTAGTACAAAGCAGTTGTACTACTAAGTGTGAAATTCTTTCACAAATTGTGAGGACGAGGGATAGTGTCAAGGGCTGAGTGGTATCGGCTCAGTAAAGTCTTGTATAAAACTATTGTCGTTAGTTCAAGAATTAAGTTAGGTGAGGGGTCTGCAAACGTAGGCAAGATGTACCGAACTGCTTTACCAAATTTTAGTGTGAATTTATATTTGCGCTTTTAATTTTTCTAATTTTTAATTATATTAGAAACGACTGCGATAAATCGAAGATTTGTACGAAACTACTACACCCTTATGGTTTTTTCAATTATTATTAATCTTCTTTTTGCTGGGCTACAAATCCTTCTAGAAACTGCATTTAAATGAATTTATGACACCGCAAGCATTAGTAACCAGTAATTAAAAACTTTAGGAAGTTTCCGAGGTGAAGCGGCTTTGTGGAATGAAAGAGAGTTACTGACACTATCATTTAGTTCAGAGCATTGCAATTTTCAATTTTCCATTGGCACGTACGAATAGGCACAGTAACCTTTAGCCATTAATATTAGCAATTATTTTCTAAACTTTATGAAAAGCTCTAAAAACAAGAGAGAGGCTCACTTGTACAAAAGAAGGCCTAGGTCCAATTTAGTCAGCACTCTTATTTCTGATATCTTTGATGCATATAACAGAATGCAAGCAACTAGTTGTTCACAAATAAATACTATGTATTGCTCCCACCCCCTCTTTTTCTATATAAAACAAGAGTCGTTTGACAATAGTATGAGATTGTTTATACGAGACTTTCAAGGAGAATTTGTTTCAGGGTAAAAGAATAGGTAGCAGCTTTCATTATACAGTATCTCCACCCTGACTAAGAAATAGGATCAGCGAATTAGAACGAGAGTGGTGGGAGGTGGCTTTGTTGCCTTGCATAGGATAAAGAGGAAAATACAAGTCCGGAAAAAGAAAAGTTGTGGCCGCAAATTGTCTATCAATTTGGAATGTCCCCACCACCCATTGACAGATCTTATCTTTCACTGTCCAAATCCATCACCCTCGCTCTCTCTTTGTCTTCCACTTCACAAAGGCGGGCACTTTTTTCTTGCAACTAGAATAACCCAAATATGCTATCGTTAGGAAAGATACAGTAATAAGTTCTTTAACCAATTAATTTTGAGCAACAGAATAGTAGTGGAATAAGAAGATAACTGGTAAATCAGCAACCAAAACACTACATAACGTTTTGATTCCTCCTTTGTTCTTGTATATTTCTTCTTAGATTAGCTCTCATTGCAATGACGTTATAGTTTTGTCTATAGTTAATCCCTTTTCAATTTCCAAAAAGAAAAAACACCACATAAAGAAAGAAAGCTGCTAACAGTGCCTGACAATCACCCAATCCTCAGAATTGTATGAACCTTTTCGTATTTCCTAATTAACTTCACTGTCTGAAAATCATAAACACAAGAGGAATAAGTCGAGATAACATCTTGGTTACAATTCATTGGCGAGCTAGCTTCGAAAGGAACAAGGAAGGCTAGGAAGTGGTTGCTGTTATTTGTTCTTGGAGTCATGTCTGGTGGTGGGTGTAGCATAGTTTGGTTCAGGAGAGATCTGAGGGTTGAGGATAATCCAGCACTTGCAGCTGGTGTGAGAGCTGGTACTGTTGTTACAGTGTTCATATGGGCACCGGAAGAAGAAGGCCACTATTACCCTGGAAGAGTTTCAAGGTGGTGGCTCAAGCAAAGTTTGGCTCATCTTGACTCTTCTTTGAAGACCCTTGGTACTTCTCTTGTTACTAAGAGATCAACTGATACTGTTTCCACTCTTCTTGAGGTTGTCAAATCTACCGATGCTACTCAGCTCTTCTTCAATCACCTATACGGTCGGTCTATTTATATTCTTTTGGTCCTTTTTGCTAATTCTTGTGCATCTATTCACAGCATCTTTTTACTTGTATTCTGTTGCTCGGGATCTGTTGATCATGGGGATTGACCTTGAGATAAAATATTATCTTAATTTAAGTTCTCCACTTTTATTATTGTAATGGGTTTCGTGTAAGTTGATCCTTCCTCTTCTAACTTTCTTTTTTCTGCCCTTTCTTAAACTGGTCCTCGGACAAAAGTTTGGAATTTTGTTTTTGAAATTATGATGATTATTTCTTCTATTTTCTGTTGGAAGAGTTTCCAAAATCAATAAATTTGTCTTCTCTTTTTGGTCCAAGAAATAGCTGATTGGTGGTTCAGCAGTTGGCACCAATTGCTACTGTTATTGAAGAGACAGTTGAGAATGAATTAGAATTTGTATCTTCTACCTTGCTACTACTATTTAGATTAAACAGTTTCTAATGCGGTCTTGTCAAATTGTACTGCAATTTAAAAGCATTGGTTGACCATAGTTCCAGGATAGAAAGCCTTACTTCAACTTTATGAACTCCTGAAACTTCCATAGCTTATTGCAGAAAAACATGGAGAAAACCATGTATCTCAACAAGTGTTGGCAATTTAACCCTTTTCAGATCCTTTATCACTGGTTAGAGATCATCGGGCAAAGGAAGTTTTGACTGCTCAAGGGGTGGCCGTAAGATCCTTCAACGCAGATTTGCTTTATGAGCCATGGGATGTTGTAGATGCCCAAGGCAGCCCTTTCTCAACGTTTGCTGCTTTCTGGGAAAAATGCCTTAGCATGCCTTATGATCCAGAGGCTCCACTTCTCCCACCAAAGAGGATTATTTCAGGTTTGCCTAAATTCAAGTTTTCTATTTTGCTTTACCTTGTTGGATCTTTTTACCAATGTGTGTGTGAAAAAGAGAGACTTCTAAATCCGACAACAATTAGTGTCATAAAAACTTGAAACAGCATAATTGCCATCCACTCAAACTGCAAAGATAAAAACAAGAACTTGGAATTTCCCACATGTTACCTTCACATTATGAACTGTGTTAATACAACTGTAAAGCAAATTGCGAGAGATGTATGGTAAACAGAACGGCCATAAAAAGGGATACTAGCGACTCCTGACAGCAAAATAGGTTGTTTCTTCTCCTGCCTGTATTTACAACAAGTGATTAATGTTGCTAAGCTAACTTTGATGGCGAAGCACAAATGAGTTAAAAGGTCTACTTTTTGTTTGTTTTCCCTCTGTTTTCACGTCATGGTTATATGTAGTTTCTTTCTTCGCAGTTGTTACAATCTCAATTATGCTTTCAAACAATGTTTGAGTTCTTTCAGGTAACGTGTCGAAATGCCCTTCAGACACATTGATATTTGAAGATGAATCAGAGAAAGGAAGCAATGCACTTCTTGCTCGAGCATGGTCACCTGGCTGGAGCAATGCTGACAGGGCCCTGACAACATTCGTTAATGGACCCCTAATTGAGTACTCTAAGAATCGCAGGAAGGCTGATAGTGCTACGACCTCTCTTCTCTCGCCTCACTTGCATTTTGGGGAGTTGAGTGTTAGAAAAGTCTTTCATCTTGTTCGCATCAAGCAAGTTCTGTGGGCCAATGAGGGGAACAAGGCTGGTGAAGAAAGCGTGAACCTGTTTCTCAAGTCAATTGGTCTCAGGGAATATTCAAGATACATGAGCTTTAATCATCCTTACAGTCACGAAAGGCCTCTTCTCGGGCACCTTAAGTTCTTTCCTTGGTTTGTAGATGAAGGCTACTTTAAGGCATGGAGACAGGGTAGAACTGGTTATCCATTAGTTGATGCTGGAATGAGAGAGCTGTGGGCCACTGGTTGGCTTCATGATCGGATACGAGTTGTAGTTTCTAGTTTCTTTGTGAAGGTTCTACAGCTTCCTTGGAGATGGGGTATGAAGTATTTCTGGGACACCCTCTTGGATGCAGATTTAGAGAGTGATGCTCTTGGCTGGCAATACATATCTGGTACTCTCCCTGATGGCAGAGAGCTTGACCGCATCGATCATCCACAGGTGCAGAGAATCTGTTTCCCTTAGTCTTAGGCAGCATGACTGTTACATGAATTTGTGCATGTCCTTGTGCATATGCACGTTTTTGGTTATCTATGATGATTGGAGTATCAGGCAGTATAATCATGGCTTAAATGTTTATCACCGTCCAGTTACTGAGTTTAACCTATTCATGTTAAGAATTTTGCTACATAAGGGAATTTTGGAAAAAAAATCTAATTCATTTATTCTTGGTGCCTTATGTTTGACTGTTATTGGTACTTGTCAAGGGTGTTGATTCATATCTGGCGTCTTCGTTGGCAAGTGCTTTGTCCTAGTATTCTATGCGAGTTAGCACCGACAGCAAAGATGCCTTGAACTCCTAAAGAGTTAATTGACTTCTGGTATTTTGTGATTACTTCAAGATGAATTTATATTCTTCTTGACAGTTTTATTTTATTGTTATCTGATCAGAAGATTTTCATGATGTAGACCTTGAGCATAATCACCCTTTGCAGTTAAAGAAAACCTTTATGGGAAAACATGGAGTGGTGTACAGATTCTGCATTAGTAATTTTCTTCTATATTTGTTTCATTGATAGTTTCTCGTTTCAACCATTTGTCCAGAGAATGAAAATTGGGTGCAAGCTTTAAGATGCAATTTTCCTATCATACACATAACTTATATTAGGAATAGATTGCCTGGTAAGATACCTAATTTAGTTTCTCATTTCAACAGCTTGAAGGTTATAAATTTGATCCTAATGGCGAGTATGTGCGGCGGTGGCTTCCGGAACTTGCTCGTTTGCCAACTGAATGGATACACCATCCATGGAATGCACCTGAATCCGTCCTTCAAGCTGCCGGAATCGAACTGGGATCAAATTATCCTCTTCCCATTGTAGGGATAGATGCAGCAAAGGCCAGGTTGCAAAGAGCACTCTCGGAAATGTGGCAACAAGAAGCAGTTTCAAGAGCTGCAATTGAAAACGGGATGGAGGAAGGGCTTGGAGACTCTTCTGATTCTGCCCCGCTTGCCTTCCCTCAAGACATACAAATGGAGGAAAACCGTGAACCTATAAGAAACAACGAGCCTACTACAACTCGGCGTTATGAGGATCAGATGGTCCCAAGCATGACCTCTTCTTTGGCTCCAGTTGAAGAGGAAGAGACATCTCTTGATTTCCGAAATGTGGCAGAAAATAACAGAAGAGAAGTACCTAGAAACGTAAATACAATTGTAAATCAAGAACCGGGAAGAGACATAGCAAACCAGGAGGTCACACAAAACATTCAGAGGCAGAACAATATACTACGTTTTAATGTTATGAGAGATGTAGGAGATGCTGAAGACTCGGCGGCAGAATCATCAAGTAGTAGTAGGAGAGAGAGGGATGGAGGTGTAGTTCCAGTTTGGTCCCCTCCATCGTCTGGTTATTCAGAACAGTATGTTAATGATGAAAATAGAATTGGCGGTGGTTCTTCTTACTTGCAGAGGCATCCACAATCTCACCAGATAATAAACTGGAGGCGACTGCCTCAAACTGGGTAAGAACTATACGACAGATATGGATATCCCAGGGAAACAACCAATGTCTTTCTGCACATGTTTTCAGGGAAACCACCAATGTCTTTCTGCACATGTTTTCAGGGAAACCACCAATGTCTTTCTGCACATGGATTGCAGTTCTCTTCATTTGTTGTGCTTGTGCTTGGAATCATCTAAAATTATAGGTCCTTGATAATTGAAGATCGATAATTTGAAGAGATCACCTTTGACCCACAAAGTTGGAACATTAAGGCATTATGGCCTTCCCCCTTGCAAGTATGAATAGTTTGATTTTTCCTTGTGAACAGGTAATACATATATTCCTGGCAAGACAGAAGATAAGCGTTGATAATGCGTGAAGCTAAATCCTGTTTGTAGATTGATCAAACCAGAATCCCATGTATATAATATTCCACCCCGTATCATTCAAACTGGTTGAGGAATTTCAAGATGAGGAGGTTCACTTGCTATATTCCTTATTTCTGTACTTGCACCGTACACAGCTTTGATGCATAGTAATTATGTGGAGGAAGGAGAGGAAAAGTAGGGTCGCTAATAAAGCTGTTATTGTGTTTTACTGTTAATTGATTAGGATTTAGGCGAACGATTAACTGTTAGTCCTGCTTTGGTTTTTCTTCTGATCCAATTTGTTTTATTTTACGGTCCATATCTGATATCTTTATCTTCTGTTTTCTTCTGCTTTCGGCTTGGTGGTGGCTCGGAAATGGGTTCAACCGATCCAGTGAATTGGATAAAGCTACTCACTTGAATCCATTATTAAATTAGAAGTGAAAATTAATGCTAAAAATGTCTTGGAATAAAAGGCTAATGATAATTAGACAATATGATTCATCAAAGCTTATGAATACCTTGTACATACATGCATAGGTGGAACTTCAAATATATATATTAAAAAAAAAAAGAGAGGATAAGATAAGTTAGGAAGGAAAATGGTAGGTAAAAACTAGTTTCTATTTATGTGCTAGGATGGGAGGGAGCCAAAATAAGCATATTATATGTCGAGGCATTTGTCATATCTCATCCAGGCAATGGTTTTCCTGTTTTGGCAGGCATATCAGAACCTGTAGGGGAATTCACTACAATAAGACCCAAACCATCATGCTTCACTAAGCGAGTAGAGGTGCTTAAAAGACTGGAATTTTGCTGCTTTCCTCAAGGTTCTTCACGCGTGGGTACACGTAGGATGCCGTACACCAGAACTGCTGCTAGTGCTCCGACTGTAGGGGCCACAATGAACACCCAAAGATTGTCAAAAACACCTGAGACTACGGCAGGGCCCAAACTTCTTGCAGGATTCATTGAAGCTCCGGTGATTGGCCTGAATAATTCGATAGAAACCTCTTAATACTAGATATCTTGATGGTATATGAAGTATAACAAGTTTCAAAAGCTGGGAGTTTTTACCCCGCTATCATGACGTTAACCAACAAGGTTCCTCCTATTGCAATTCCGCAGAGGTCTTTACTCTGATTTCCAAGACAATAAGATTGAAAGTAAGACTTCAGGAAAGTAACGACTTTCGGAATTGTGAGAACAAAAGTAAAATACTAATTACAACACACCGCCCTAGGATCTGTTGCCACTGCCAATATAGTAGTCATTAAGTTAAACGTAATTATGATTTCCCACGTGAGAGCTTCAAGGTCAGAGGTGGATTTCGAGTACTGGGTCACTGTTGCTTGAATCATTTCTTGGTCATGAAACAGCATCTTAAGAGTGAGTGTTGCAAGTGTGGCTCCTAACACTTGAGCCAAGATATACATTGGCGCCTAAAACACAAATCAATGTGATTCAGGTGAGTTTTCTACGATGTTTCAGGTTCTTGGCACAAATATAAAATATAAAAAAATCTGTAAATAAGGGACTCAAAAGGTCAGTGCTTCTAACAATTTTCCAAGAAAATTTTCTGGCAACTGCAAGGGCTATGGAAACTGAAGGATTGAAATGTGCTCCAGAGACGTGTCCAAAAGCGTATATCAAGGCCATCAACACAACACCCCACACAATTGCTATCCCAACGATGGTTAGTCTTTGAACATTGTCAACCAGAAGAGACCCACAACCAACAAATATAAGAATATATGTCCCCACCAACTCTGCAATAATCTATTAGAAAAGAAACAAAAGTTCTTTTTGAGTACTAGAAATCGAGTGCGTCACGGTAATCATAATTTGAGTTTCTCTAAGCATGCCACCTTCTGGAAGGTAGAAGGAGAATCATCGTCATTGAAAAACCATTGACGGGTACGATCCGGCTTTACTTCTGCCATGGCACGGCGTTTCGTGGGCAGGTGATGTTTAGGTGAGAATTCAACGGTTATAGAATTTGCACTATCCATTGCATGCCAATTGTCAAAGCAGAGTACAATGTAATTAGCCTCCCGGTGCAAGTGCTTTTATACTACTAAGATTGCTTAGTTGAGAGAGAAAGTTTTGTCTACTCAAGTGTTGTATATGGAATTATGGATGCAGCCGACTAAAATTTCTTGAATCCAACCATATGGATTAGGAATCATCTCTAGGAATCCAAGAAAAGCTTGATGTGAAAGATTCCTCTTGGTTTTAGCCACCAGAAAGAGTCCATAGCTACTATTGTTCGTCGGCTGAAGTCACTAGGGGCGATCAAGCGTCGTGAAGGCACTCCTTGGACAAGGAAAAACTTTCCTTCTTAAAAGCAATTAAAATCAATTGAAAATCTTCTGAAGTTGATGACATGATTTTTCTTAATTAAGAATAATTACATGGATTTGAAAAATGACCTATGTATGAAACTTCTTAACAGGAAGACTATGCTTTATATATAAAGCCCCTCATAAGTTTTTTTGAAAAATAAAAAATTTAAATTACAGTTAAAACTAAATCGACATTACAATGTGGTTGGGTCGGCCATATAAGGCCCAATTTTAGGCCCAGACATCGACAGCCCAGTCGCAAGTGATCATCTTCCATGCAAACACAAAGACCTACGTAAAGACCTAAACCTAGCAATTATCCAATATATAAGGTACTATTTGCCCATGATACAGGTACGATACTGCAACCCTAGTGTTCTCTATTCTTGGCAACCAGAACCCTCACCAAACGATTGACTTAAGCATCGGAGGGGTCTCCCGGCGATAACCCCCGGCATGCCTTTTATTGTTTTGCAGGTATTTCAGAAGCCTTACTCACAGACCTTATGGATCTGAACAGCAACGTCCAGCCTCAACAGAATCTGGCTGAACCAGATGGCGCCCACTGTGGGGCTCGACATCAGGGCACCACGTCCAGACACACATAGGTTAGCCAAGCGGCAGCGGCCAATCCTGATATAGCTGCCGTCATGGCACTTGTGATGCAACGGATGGGTTTGCAGCTACCCGTCACTCTTCCGCCGCCGCCTCATGATTCCCTCACTCAATCCTCACATCCGAATGACCAGCCACAGCTTCACAATCGAGAGCAAAAAGAACAAAGTGTAGCCTTGGAGGACAATGTCGAGGCCAATTCTCACTCAAATTTCCAGCGCCCCCTGGATGCAAATCCTCCTGCACCACGACAAACTTCTCTCACTCAAGATCAAATAAAGGAAGCGGCCGATCTACTAATTTGCCAAATCCTGCAGTCTCGGACGGACCAACAGCCTGCCCCCGCTCGGCAGATTGGTGTGATGGTTGATCGCTATTCTACGGAAGCCCTAGAAAAAATCGCGGATGATCGAATTAACTTGGCCCTGAATTCTCGTCTGGGCCGAACGTCCGCAAAGGGTAGCTCTCCTTTCACTCCGAAGATTCTGGATAGCCTTCCAGCGGTCGGTACCAAAATACCGACGCCTGAAAAGTATACCGGCAAGACCGACCCCTTAGACTATCTGCAGCACTTCCAATCAATGATGAACCTCCATTGCGTCCCTGATGCAATTCAGTGTAAGGCGTTCTGTACTGCCTTTCAAGAAGGAGCTCGGCGATGGTTCAACAGTCTACCCCCGGGTTGCATCACTTGCTTTGAGGATTTCAAGTTGCTATTCCTCAATCAATTCGCTACCAGCAAGCGGCCACAGAAGACTGCTTTGGAGGTGATGCAGTTGACCCAAGGAAGGAATGAGAGCTTGCGGGAGTTTATCACTCGCTTTAATAACGAAGCTGTTGAAGTCCCTAACCTTACTTGCTCGTCCATGTTGGCGGCCCTAATGAATAACATGAGGGATGAAGAGTTCAAGAAGTCATTGGCTCTCGATCAGCCAACGACTATACAAGAGATAAGAAGTCGAGTGGACAGGTATATCCAGCTGGAGGAAGTGTTGAAAAACACGAAACGACGAGCAGACGACCGCAGGCCGACCGGCAGGTTAGACGAGTCACAAAAGTGACAGAAGGATCAGTCTAGCTGGAGAAGGCCGATCGATCGACGGGGCTAAAAATGAGAATCCTTCACTCCGCTCAACAGGCAGTATGCGGAAGTGTTAGCAGCCATGAGAGCGGATGGGGAGCCCTTCCGAGAACCTGATAAGTTGAGGACTCCCTCCCACAAGTTGATTCCTGATCTGTATTGTCGTTTCCATAAAGACATTGGTCATGACACGGAGGATTGCTGGGCCTTGAAATACGAAATTGAAGACCTCATCCAAAGGGGAAGGCTGGGCAGATTTTTGAAGCACGAGAAAAATACCGATCTGGATAATGAGGGTAGGACCGATCGGTCCGACGGTCGGCGAAGGCCCTGGAGACAGAACGACAGAAACGGTGGGGGAAGGCAGAACAGAAATACTGGTGATCGACGTGACATGAGAGCACCATCCAGAGCAAGAGGTGATAGAACTGCCGAGCGACAAGATGACCGACCGGTTCGAGTCATCAATATGATCTTTGGGGGTAACGCAGCAGGAGGGTCGACCACCAAAGGACGAAAGAGATATGCCCAGCAAGATTTGTCGGTAAAGAAGAAGAAACAAAATGCGGAGGTGATCTCGTTCGACGAATCTGATCTGGAGGGAATTAGCTGCCCGCATGATGATGCGCTTGTAGTCAATTTGAATATGGAGGGCAGTGAGGTGAAGCGAGTGATGATCGATACGGGCAGCTCAGTCGACCAACTCTATTACGATGCGTTTAAGCAGATGGAAATACCAGAGGAGCAGTTACTGCCAATAGAGGGACCCATTAAAGGGGTAACTGGAGCATCAACCTACCCATTCGCTCGAGTCTTCCTAAAGGTGAAATTCGGACAAAAGCCATGTCAGGAAGAGAGAGACATTGAATTTTTGGTGGTGAAATTTGGGGGAGCTTATAATGCAATCATCAGAAGAGCCACTCAAAACGCCCTCAAAGCAGTAGTCTCGACCTACTACCAGGCAATGAAGTTCCCAACTCCCCATGGCATCGGCAAAGTCAG
>JANZLC010000128.1:25543-38298 GCA_026413385.1 Erythroxylum gracilipes
CATATATAATTTACTCTTGTTGTTTCAATAATTTAACCCACTTCTGCTAATTACTCTGACGTATCCAATTAATAAGGGTCTCTGTACACGTGGCACTGTCACGTCATCAAAGATAACGATGGTACTAACGTTAGGCTAAAATTGAAAAATATTGAAAGTTTAGATATTTTATTGTTACTTTTTAAAGTTCAGGCTATAATTGAAAATTTGACGAAAGTTTAGGTTTTTTTTTAATTAACCCTAATCTATGATACAAAAAATTGAATCTCTTTAAAAATCTTTTCATCACTCCCATCACAATTTTGGGACAAAATGTTATATTTTATGGAAAATAATTTGAAATGATAAGACATTTAAGCTACATCTGAGTGAATTAGACTAGGTAGAAAGGTGATTATCAAAACTAAATTTGGCGGCTGTAGCTAGAGTCATAACTTCATATTGTATAAAGAAGGTGTATTCACAATTATCAGTGTCATTTGAAATAAACGCTTCTATCAAATAGTTACTGAAGTAAATTTTGAATCTTAGTCAAATCACACCAAACTGAATGATTAAATTTGTGAATTGTAATTATTTCTTGTATTATTATGGGAAGATGTGTATAATGAATTTATACATGTTTGAAGATAAAGAGAGTATGTATAGGATAGAAATAAATCAAAACAAAATTATGAATAGATGAGATGTTTATCCTTAAAGTATAGGAATATTTTGCACATATTATCAATCCCCTTTAAGCTCACGAGGGCTAGTGGAAATGAGCTTGCTCTGTATTTGATGAAAGGACTATAGGTATTAGTATAAATAATACCTTAAGCTTAAAAATACCCCTTGGGAACTAGATAAGCTTTGTTACAGTAAATAATACCATCAAGTTTTCTTTTGGTGCGAAAACTCATTTATATATGACAATATTAGCATTAGAAGATGGTGGAACGAAAGACAGGGCGTAATTACAATGGAAAGCATTTAACTCATCGATCAAGTTCTATCGTCAATATAAAAATTTATTAGCTTAGGTGAAGAAAGTAGGGTCAGAAATGGATGGATTTTGGGTGATAGTAGAGAAAGTAATGAAGTCGGAGAAGGTTTAAGGAATACGAAAGCAAGTGATCATTAGATAAGAACGCGATGAGGAGAAGCAAGTAGTGGAGTTGGAGGAATGGGCAAGAGGTTGAAGACTATATAAGGAGGTAGGAGGAGAATAGGTATAAAAAAGAAAGACATTTTCCAAGAATTGAGCATGACGAGAGATACAGAGTTTGGAAGTGTAAGGGGTCAAAACAAGGATAACCTTTATTAATGAAGGTGGAGACAGAATCACCAATTTTACCAATTCTAGTGACCTTTGCTTTATTTTTGTCAGCGAAGAAGACATTACCTCCGTCTTTTCTTTCAATATAATTGAAATGTGATATTTCACCTGTCATGTATCTAGAACAGCCACTGTCCACTATTCATTGATTTTCTCTTATCTCCATTTTGAAACATATCTGCAGAAAAATATTATCTCAATTTAGGTACCTAAATTTTTCTAGGTCCTTTTAGGTTAGTAGCTTGACCTTTTAATCTTAAAAAATACATTAGAGATAATTTCTCAATTTTATGAAAGTTACAAGAATGAATAGTGTGACCATGTTTACCACAGTAGAAACATAAAACAAATGAATGAGAATTGCTATAATTTCTACTATGTTTCAGGTTTGTGTTGTTTTGACAATAACTACTACTGGATTTTAAAAAGAAATTCTTGTATGACCACATATTATTTTTTTTCATTGAAACATATTCCAGCATTATCAAAGACGTATTTACCACTACCAAGTAGTGCATCAAGGTTGTTCCTTCCATCAACGAACTTTGCAAGATCTTTTTCTAGAGATAAGATCTTCCCTACACATTTCTCTTTCTCAAGTTCTAAGTCGACAATCTTTTCTTCTAGCTGTCTTATCAGAGTCATTCTCAAGCAAAGTATTTTCCAACTTAGCTACTATTTCTTCTAAAGCTTCCTTTTCAGGGATCTTTTGCTTATAATCAACTTCAAGAAACATTGGTCGCCAAACTTTCATTCACAGATTCTAATGATTTAATCTTACTCTTCAGAGATGCATCATTGTTTTTGGACTTTTTAACTTCTTTGAAATACTTCACTGTCAACTTTTTGTACTGATCATACAGTTCATGATATGCATTTTTCAATTCATCAACTTCAATATCAAAGTCAGAATAATAAACCTTGTCGTCTTCTGATTCAGCCATGAAGCAAATGTTGCTGACTTCTTCAAAGTTTTCAGAATCCTTATCTGACCAGGTTACAATCATCGCTTGCTTTCTGGATTTTTTTATGACTTTTCCTTTTGAAGAGGATATTCAGGTCTCCTTGTTTCATGCCAATAGTTTCGTATTGATGTACTAAAAGGCTTATTCTATGTTTTTATCTCATTCGTTCCTTCAAATGTGACTTGTAGTTTATCCCACATTTCCTTTATTAAAGAGCAGTAGGATATCTTCTCATATTATTCTGGAGAGAGTGCACATATTAGATGAAGTTTTGCTTTAGCATTTAGCTATGCAATTCTTCCATCAACATCAAACCATAATTCTACATTTTCTGTAATGGAAAGTGTAGCTCTAACTCTGATGGCTTACCAGACTTCAATATCTATATATTAGAGATAGATTGTCATTCTCTCTTTCCAGTATGAGTAGTTTTTTCCATTGAAGTAGGGAGGCTTTGAAACATATTGTCCTTCATGTCTTCTCAAATTGTTCTGCATGATCTATCACATGCTGTAAAATAGAATAAATGTGAAACCTCACTCTGATACCAAATGATAAAGAAAACTTTGAGGACTTGATGTAGGCTTCGTTATAAGCTGAATCGGTATAAATCTATATTGTCATTTTCTCTCTCTTCCTTACTTTTAAATTTCCACATTATAAGCTTTGAAACAGATTTTCATTCAAGGCTTCTCAAATTGTTTGTCACGATCTATCACGTGATGTAAAACACAATAAAGGTGAAACCTTGTTATGATACTAAATGATAAAGTAAACAAACGTAAGAGGGGGGTGAATTGTGTGTCAAAAAAATTTAAGAAGCTTTCAAATCAATAAGATCCTATTTAAACAAAATAAATTTATAAATAGAAAGGTCTTATAAACTTTTGAAAGGATCTTGTTAACGCTCAAATAGAAAGAAGTCAATTAATCAAAAGAAGCCTGCTAACACTCAAAATGATAGGAGCCTTTTTTTAATCAATAAGAGCCTACTACCGCTAAAAAAGAAATAAGCCTATTTAATCGATCGGAGCCTGTTAACTTTTGAAAGAAACCTCTTGCGATATAAAAATAGGAGCCTATTGAAAAACTAAAGGAGCCTATTGAAAACTTATAATGCAAAAATTTAAAAGTAAGGAAGAGAGTGAAAATAACATAGTAGATTTATAATTGTTTGGCTTATAACAAAACCTACGTCCAGTCCCCAAATGTCCAACTTGAGTATTTCATTATAAAAACCAAGTAGTAATTTGATGAGCCCCTTCGAGCTCACAAGTGTATATTTTTCAAGGTTTATCAACCTTCCACACTAGTAGTATTTTACTAGCCTCTACAAGCTCTCAACAAGAAATGTATGAAGGATTTAACAGTCACTCTTAATATAGTGATATCAGTTTCTAAAGCACAAAGAGTTTAATATAACTTTCAAGAATATTGATGCTCTAAGATATTTCACAAGTCTCGTGTCTGTCTCTTGTGTATTGTGTGTCTTTTTCAAATGCAGTGGCTCTTCCTTAAGTAAACATTTTCTTCAACTAGCCATTGCTTAATCTTTGAAATCATCTCTGCTGAAATCTTTGATATTTAGATGTTAAGAAGAACGTTCTATCAAGGCTCCCAGAGCTGATTATTCGAATTAGTATGATCCTTCCGGATGTCATGGAATCATCTCTAAAAAGGTTAGTTTATAAAGAAGGTTTTTGCAAGAAAGAAAACAATTATTCTATGATTTTATTTCCTTTTAAGAATTATATCGTTGCCTATTTAAGAAAATAAATTCAATTTAAATTTTGAAATAATATACAGTTATCATCAAAATCATTAATCATAAACTTTGAGCTAACAGGATTTCCTGTGCCCCTTCTTCTTAAAGAAGAAACTCCTCATATTCTTTAAGTCTTGTGGACCCTTTGCAATGTTAGACTAACCAGTCTGTATATGTAGAGATGGTTTGGATTTCTTACCCTTAAACTTTTGGGGCCTAGCCTTCTACTTGTCTTTAGCTATATACAAGGTTGTATGAGAAGTGCTCTTCAACTTCTCCTTTGCTGCAACACATCGAGAAATCAAGGCACTGATATCCCAAGCCTCATCCTGAGAAATGTATGAAGTGACCCACATATCAAACTATTGCGGGAGAGTATTAAGAGCTTGGTGCACTATTAATGTATTAGGAATTGGAACATTCAGTACCTTCACCTTACTCTAAAGGTAGACCATCCTTATAATGTATTCCCTTACACCTCCTTCTCCAGTATACCTCATGGAGAACATATCCTTAATCAAGGTACTCAAATTAGCATTCGACGAGACCTTGTATCATTAGGAAACATTATCCATAAACTCCTTCTCTATGGTGGTGTTCGACAGTCCACTCAACAAATGATCTGGGATTGACCTCTTAATAGTTAAATAGCACATCTTGTTCGATCGCTTCCAGATTGCAAAAGCAGCCTTATCAGTTTGCGAGCTTATGTCCGTAAGTGGAGATGGTCTGTGTCAGCATAGCCATATTGATGTCCTCCATCTCCAAGGCAAACTCAACACTCTTCTTCCTCTTCTTAAAATTGAAACTAGTTAGGGTTTTAATGGTGACAACATTATTATTGACAAAAAAATGTGATTGTAAAGAAAAGACAATGCAAAGATTAGCACAAATGCATGATAGCATTGATACTCAAAGTGTTAAATAGTATCTTCACCGAGAATTAGATCACACATATAATGAGATACCTATGGGCTGAATACATAATATATGCAATTAGACCTCTACATAAAATCGATCAGAGTACACACCATCAACTCTTATAACACTACCACTTGTGGGCGAATAGATCATTCAACCAATGACTTTCCTCCATTTAATGCCTTTATGCACATCTCAAAATCTCATGTAAGGCCAACACTTGTAGGCAGAATAATTGAACATGAGACCAAAGACACCCCTAACATACAAGCAGAACAATTCAAATACTGACTTGAAAGGTCACTATGGTGACTAAAATCTTATCAGTACCCAAAAGGACCACAAACACACGAGATACATCCTTATATTATCCTCACATTCTGTATGCACGTACACTATGTGAAAATGTAACATCAATAAATGCAAAAAATCGAATGCGCAGTCAAATTATCACATACTAGTATTGAAAACATTGTCATTAAACTTTATTTGAGACTTTTATCATAAAAAAAATCAATCAAAGAGACTATTGTGCATTATCAGGCACCAAACCTATCATATGAGATGCGAAAAACTTAAATGTCTCCCTCATGTGAAGTTCGAAGCACAAAAATTCACTAAAAAAAGGCTTTAGAATTCTTTAAATCCTTTTTTTGGAGTGATATTATCAATGTAATTAATCCAAAAGAAAATCACTTTATGAATTTCCCCAACTCGGAAACTGATCCAAAACACCCCAAGGCACTTTCACAGGGATTCTGAAATTTTCTTCTTCTTTTTTTTTCTGGTGCTAACGTCATGTTGTCGCCAGCAGTCATTGTAGCGCTGATGTCAGCATGTTACTGTGTACTAACATCAGGGTTGCGCGTGTGCCTGAGGCGTGTGCATTGAAAGCGCCCACACCTGACGTGCCTTTGGAAGTGTCAGATGTGTGCGATGCTAGCTTCGCATGCACACCGACGTGCCTTAACCACTGTTGGTGCGTGTATTGCACGCGTCCTCACCCACGATTGTCATATGTCCTCACCCACGGGCGCCATATGATGGGATAGGTGGCTAGCATATGTGATGCATTTAGCTGCAACGATGCCGCCAATTGGTTTTTGTGACGTATTTGACGAGTGCAACATATGCGCCACATGCCTCCCAAATCTAATGGTCCACATGTCACTGATTGGTTGGCAACACGCGAAGGTGGTACTATAGCGATATCGAGCGTGTGGACCCCACGCGCTCGACGTTGTCTCCTTTCCTCTGGTGGCAGGCAATTTTTGGCAAGATTCAAGCCAATTTTTCGATCTAACCATATGTAACTAACTTTCATGCATCCATATGCGTGAAAAAACCGAAAAAACATATTGTAAACCTTGAAATCCTTATAGATAAAAACTAAAAAAAAACTTCATTTTTAACCACTTGATTACGTGACCTCTCTGATACTACATGTAACACGTAACATAAGCCTTAGTACGTGCTCCGGATCGAATGTAAAAGGGAAATAAAATTTAATTAGTATAAATATGATTATGATAAATTGTAATAAAATACCATAATATTTAATTATAGTTGTGAACTAAAATTTAAAACTTCTCCTATTTCAAGTTGCCAATTCATTAGTATTTAATTAGTCAATAAGTTGCGCGTTATTTGTTTTTCCTTTCTTAATTTTATAATCATTGATCCTCCCTTGTCTTTGGTATTAGTTATCTACCATAGGCTTTCAGCTATTGATCTTTTCAGAACTTAATCATCTAGTACTAGTATATCCTTTGGTGCTCCGAAGATGTGCTCATGCCTTGCCTTTGTTCAGCATTTCTTTTCGGAATTAGTGAATGTTAATCGAAACGAAGACATGGGAAGTCAAAGCGCTGAAGCTCTGGAAACCACAAAAACGGAAGCGGAAAAGGACACTTGCCAAGATAAGGATCCCCCTCAGTTATTGGAAGAAGCGCCATCAGAGGAAAGAGACAATCGCCAAGATCAAGGTGCCCCTCAGTTACCGGCGTCACCTGTTAAGGTGCGACCACCGCGTCCTCCTATTTCAGCTGGATCAGCGGCTATGGCGAATAGCAGTAAGAACAGTTATGGCGTCATGTAGCCCTGGGGGCGTAAAATAAATAATTAATATGCATTCAATTATGTTCTTCTTCTTCCACCACATTTATTCTCGTCTAAGTATTTTATATAGTGAAAACATAAGAATCAAGGCATTCAAAAATTTATATCCGCTCAAATATGTTTCAAACAAATAAATGAAAGGAGTCCAGATTCTGTTTATGATAGCTATATATGGTTAAATTATAGTTCACCTTAGTAGAAATAACATTATAGGTCTTGGAAACCATATATCTAAAAAAATTTCAACAAGGCATCAAAAATTCAAAATTAGTGAAGAGGATCAAGAAAAACTTGAAAAGAAATTTGCAAGCAACATAAAAATAATTTCAACCACAGAAAATGTGTGAAAGAATAATATTGAAGCTTCAAATAGTTATAAAATTTTTATCGATGAAATAGATTACAATTCTTGAAAAAGTGATAATCATAATTTTTTAAAATCAAAATAATACTGATAACTTTATTCTCAATTCTCAACCTTTCATGCATTAAACAAACATAATTATAATTACCAATATCTGATTTAGATTATTAAAAAAATGAGGATGACATTTTTGGTTTACAAGAAAAGAACTGAATCATTTTTAACATGCGTGGACAAATGATGATGTTTAAAATACTCGCTACATTACATATCGGATTCCCTGTAATTTGGTTTACATGTAACATATGGACAAGTCAAGGGTGGTTGGATAAGGTCTTTAACAATTATATATCCATCCTTTTTCGTTTCGTTTGAAGAAAAAACAAAAAACAAATCCATCTACAGTTGAAAATATGGCTGCCACCTTACAATTTGGTCTTATGATAACGTGCCGGCGTTGACGAATGGACACAATTAATTAAGTTGCATCATCAGTTATCGTGACTTTCACTATACATAAGACAAATATTTTTTAGCAGAAATACTTAATTCTAATTCAACCTTAGCCTATAACAAATCTTCTGTCCCGAATCCATGTTGCTCCTGTGCCTAAAATCACTTCAGTCATTTATTGCAATAAATTTAATAGCTGAGGGACTTTAGATACAAGCATAACATGGATTCGAAATCAGAAAAGCTATCCCATTACTTGGGGTATAAAGATCAATACGGTTCTTGTCAATTTGGCATATTCCGGTCTCATACAAGTAGTCATTCATAGAAGCAAGTAGTTTAGAGAGTTGATTACTACTCACCTTATTAGACAAGAGGGGATTCGACGTGGCTAGTTGTCTAATGGTTTCTCAAGTTCCAGAAACCAATACAAGATTAATGTGTTATGCGTTTCTTCTCAGGCTTAACTGCTTTACCCCAGCTAAAAATACAAATCATTAAAAAGGCTGCCAAGTTGTTCCACTTGCCACTTATTATGTCCTAACGTCCACATCACATGTGCTTATTGCTACAATAAAATATTCAACCAATTCTTATCGGAATGACAATAATACTAAGTTTGTTTTGAACTTCATCACATAATTTAAAATTTGTTGAATGGTTTTAACAACCCATCAAAATTTCATATCTAAGAAATTAATCTCAACTTGAAACTACCTTCCCTTATTTATGATGAATTTGTAATTGTTGCTTATTGACATATAACCCAAGTATTTAAACCATTTTTATTTCCATTTCTTGTGAGCAAGCGTAATATTACAATATCTTTATTTTTTTATTTTACCAGGGGCATAATAGGAATAGTATTTCAATTATAATATCTTCATATATTTTTATTTTGTCAGGGGCATAATAGGAATAGTATTTCGATTATCTTCTGTTAGAATAATTGACAAGAGAATGATACGTACTCTCGGCTTTGTAACACATACGATCTACTCGTTTAATTTATTATTATTTACATAAATATTGATTTGAAGTAAGCGAGACTCCAAAGAAACAAGCTCCACGTAGGAAGATACGTCTTAAGGTAAGTTACTCTTAGAATGATACTCTCGGCTTTGTAGTACATACGATCGACTCGTTATAGTTAACGAGCATAAATAGCCTGGTAATGAACCTTATATACTCAGAAATGATTTGAGGTGAGCGAGACTGGAAAGAAACAAGCTCCACATAGGAAGATATATCTTAAGGCAAGTTACTCTTCTTTCTTTATGCTTTATAATTTTCCAAGTTCTCATCACTTGGCGACATATTGCTAACTGGAACTCTTTTACTTGTACTGATGATCGAGTTTTGGTGGCTACTTATCCTTGAGTCAAACGACTACCTATTCTGCATTAATTAGCTCTTCTGATATATCACTGATATGTTCTTGTCTGTTTCTCCAAAATTTTTCTGATCTGGAAGGAGACAAAGAGTATGGGATTTTTTTCCCTCACACCTATTGGATGATCCTATTTTCTTGCCTTCAATTTTTCTATACTTAAACCTAAAACTGCGTAATATAGACTGGTGCCATGTCTCCAAGCTTATAAATCCCGTTGGAACTGTATCTGCTGCCTTTTGAGAGTTACCATCTTAATCTTATTTTGGCGTCTGACTCTGTAGAAGACAAAGCCATGCGTAGTATCCCCGCGACCATCACTCATATAGAGAAAGTGCTCGATCACCTTTCTTCAACACCATCAGAGCGAATTTTACTTAGAGTGCCTAATCATCTGCGAAGAGTTAAGAATGAAGCCTATGAACCTGACATAATTTCAATCGGCCCATACCACCGAGGGAAAGATCATTTAGCTGCCATGGAAGAGCACAAGTTTCGTTATCTCAAACTTCTTCTTCAACGAAGAGACGAGAGTAGCATTGCAAAATATGTTGAGGCTCTCAGCAAATTAAAAGAAAGAGCTAAAAATAGTTATGAGAAACGATTTCTAGAGGAAAGACAGCCTGACGACTTCTTGGAAACAATGTTGGTTGATGGGTGCTTTATTGTGGAGCTGATTCGTAAAGGTGTAGCCGAAAACGTGAGCACTGAAGATGACGACCCCATTTTCAGATCGGAAATGACTTTATATTCAGTGAAACATGACCTACTTTTACTTGAGAATCAGATTCCGTTCTTCATATTACAAGAGTTGTTTGATATGACTTTATTACCAAATGAAGAGAGCAACCTTCTGGACATGATCTTCCGGTTCTTTAGGATACTTCCGGGCCCGGGCTACAAACGAAGAGAAGAACATAATTTGCCAAAAGTCCCAGTCCGTCATTTGTTGGGGTTAATGCATGACAATTGGCTTCCTTCTCCGCAAGGAGTGAAGGCTTACCTGAACAAGACAGACCAGGAAAAACAAAAAACTAAATGTGTAGTCTGCTTGTCCATCGATTGCGGCTTAATATGTAGAAATGAAGCAAGCAAAGAAGATGATGCAGAAGCTCACATAAGATGTGCAACAGAGCTCAATGAAGCAGGAATCAAGTTCAGAAGGGTAGAGGGATGCAGTATATTCGATATAAAGTTTGCAAATGGCGTCTTGGAGATTCCGAAGTTGACAATTGAGGACAGAACAGAGTCTCTGCTAAGAAACCTAATTGCTTATGAGCAATTTTGGAAAGATGATATATATCATGCCATTGACTATACTATGTTCATGGATTGTCTCATAAACTCTAATAAGGATGTGGAATTGCTTTGCCGCAGTGGAATTATCGACAATTGGTTGGGAGATGATGAAGTGGTAGCAAGCATGTTCAATAGGCTTCTTGACAATGTCAGGCTTTACCATGAAAGATCATTCTACTCGGAAATATATGCAAAGGTGAACAAGTACTGTGGTAAGAAATGGAATGTATGGAAGGCAAAACTGAGACATGACTACTTCAACGGTCCGTGGGCATTAATATCATTTTTAGCTGCTGTCTTCTTGCTGCTCCTCACAGTTCTGCAAACCGTGTATTCAGTCCTTTCCTATCATCATTCGTGACAATCCAGTCTAAATTCCCTTTTCTTGCTCGGTTATGGACTATATACCAAGTTTTTTGTGGGCTACAAGTGTGATAGAAGCTGTAGTTTTCAACTACTCTTAGTCAATGTCTAATTTCATATGAATGCCGAAGTTCTCCAGTCATACGGGAGACAGTTCCAAATAGGTTTTGGCTTGTAATCCAAAACTTAATATTAGCAATGTGGTATTCACGTGGAATGATAGGGAATGGCTTTTTAAAGCATATTGTAAACCATGACTAATCTACAAGATAGTGAGATACTATTAAACAAAGACTCGATAGTAAGATAGCTCTGTAAATGGAGTAGCCGTAGCAACAGTGAAACCAGTAGCAAGAATATATAGTAGCAGCAAAAATTAGTAATGACGGCTTGTAATTTATGACTAGCATTTTTAGTTAGTTACAGAATTAGTTAGAAGAAACGTGATCAACTTGTAAACCAAGTCATAAGCTGTATGGTATAAATAGCAGCAGTTAAGCTTCTAGAAATACAAGTAGTAAGCTTCTAGAAATACAAGTAGTCATATTCAAGCAAATATCTTCTTTCTTCTTCTGCTATCTTGATAACTGTTAAACTTGTGAAAATCTGAGCTCGGGCTGAAACCGTGCCCAATTGGGCACTATCTCGATTTTTAAAAAATATTTTTTATTGTTTATTATTTTAAACATATATTTATAAAATTTTGAAATGAGTAAGTTAAAACTAAATTTATTATAAAAGAAAGTGAATTAAAAGATTGTACATGAGAACGTAACATTCATTTAATTAACATAACTGCTTAATAAAAATGAGTTTTTTAGGAATATTTATATTAAATGTACATAAAATTTTGAAATGAATAAATTCATCCTAAATTTATTTTTTAAAAAGTGAATCAAAAGATTATATATAAGAAATATAACATCCATTTAATTAACACAATTGCTCAATGAAAATGAGTTTCTTAAAAAATGTACATACTAAATGTACATGAAATTTTGTTCAAAATAAATTTATTTTTGAAACGAATAAGTTCAAAATAAATTAATTTTTGAAGAAAGTGAACCAAAAGATTATATATGAGAAATGCAACATTCATTTAATTAACAAACAAAACAATAATACTATAAAAATCATTTTATTTTCAAAACAAAAGAATATCGTTGTGTTAATATTATCTAAAATTTTTAATGATACATTCTTTTTTATATTTTATATATTAAAATTGAGCAAACATATTAGTGACAAAGAACACATAAGATTACGACATTATGGTAGAAATTAATATACACAAAATGAAATTATCAATTATAGTTGGAGAGTGGAGATTAGAGTGCATATATTAAAGTTGAGCAAACAAGCAGAGATAATAGTTTAGAACTTGCCTAAAAACACACAAGTAAATAATTATATCTTTAATTATAAAAAACCAAAATAATCACATGAAAAACAAGTAATTCCAAAAATAAAGATTAAAGATAACTAACCTATAGTAGAGAAAAAGAGATAGCTAATAGTTATAATTTGGATCGTCAATATTTCGTACTACTTTATTTACATGTAAATTTTTTTTTATGTAAATTATACCTAATAATGTAATAATAATTGCATTAAATAAATATTAAACCATAATAATCAACAACTAAATATACTTTCATCATCGAATATTTTTTAAAAATATTTTTTAGTTAAATGACCAGTCTTCTCTGTATCAATACCTGTATTAATATAAAAATTAAAAAGACGATATAAGATAAGATAATATCATAAAACATAGAAAAAATTGATATATCATAAAG
>JANZLC010000130.1:0-10286 GCA_026413385.1 Erythroxylum gracilipes
TTAGTCCTCTCCGCCACTGTCTACTTCCTTTGGTACGAGAGGAATAACCGCATTTTCAGCAGACGATACCGATCTCCCCACGACGTCATTGAGGAAATCTTTGAGCTCATCCGTTCCCGGCTCCTCGGCCTTGAGACTCGTTTTCAGATACCTGTTCTTCAACGATTTATCTGGAGGTTTTCTATCTAGTTTGCTCTGTTTTGTTTTGTGAGCCGTCTGTGGCTTTGATTTGTTTGAGAGCCACTTGTGGCTTTTGAGGACTGTTTTGTGGTTTTTTGTTTTCTTTTGAGAGCCGCCTGTGGCTTTTGTTTACTTTTGTACATAAACCTTTCTTTTATTTAATATATATGTTACTTTCTCCAAAAAAAATATCAAAAGACAAATTGTTATTCTTGGATCCGCTTTTTCATTCAATTAAATTTCAACTTAGAAATATTATATTTCTGTTGAAAAATCGGGATATGATCGAATTAAGACAGCAAAATAAATACAAAACTTATTTTGTATGGTTTTACAAAAGCCAATATCATAAGATTAACATATAAAATATAATAAATTATAATTTGTACTTTATTCCAAATCTTGATATTTTTCGTATTATTTCTCTTCAACCATTTTTAAAATCAACTCATCTTAAACAATGTAATTGTACAAGTGTCTAATCTCTACCAGTATCCATATAATATGATGAAAGAACTCAACAATTGTTGTAGAGAGGATTTGACAATAAGTGCTAACTATTTTGGAGTTTAAGCCTATTTATAATTAATTTTGGATATTTTAATAATTTAGTTAAAACTAAATTCTATTGTCAATTAAACTTTAATTACAATTACAATTAATTCTAATTAAATACCAATAATACTCAAATAAGATCCAATATTTCATACTGAATTTTATTTATTAAATATCACATATATTTAATCATAAAGTTTTTCAAATTTTATAATTAAATCCAACTTATTTAAATCATCTTTTCTTTCTTTAACTTGTTCTTTGTGTGTGATCTATTAGGTTCTTAAATATGTTAGTAGTAAATATAAATTATTACTCTAAATCATATTTAGGTTTATCTAATCCTAAATATGATTTAGAGTAATAATTTATATTTACTGCTAACATATTTAAGAACCTAATAGATCACACACAAATTTAATTTATCTTCATTCTCTAATTGAACAATTAATGTCCATGTATCAAAATTACACTACAACAAAGTTGACTTTTAACTTTTTTGTGAAGATTTGAAAATCATCTTTAAAAGTTAGCTTTTGGAAACTATTTTTAATAATGTCTCCAAAAACTTATCTCTTTGCGAGCCTTTTGCGATGATTTAACTTTTTCGTCACCAAAGGTAAAATGCTAGACTTTTGGCTACAAATTTTTTAAATCAATGCTAAAATTGAAACAACAAACTTGACATAGAATATTGAAAGATGGAAGCTACATTTAATAGTATCCTAAAATATCACATGTAAAGATTTTAAATCTTACGGATTTCTTAGGGGAATATTGAAGAATTTTTGTGTGTGATAGTATTCTTAAAATTAATAATGTAAAAAAGACAATTTTTAATGTTAAATGTGTTTAATAATTCTAAGGTTAATTACAATTGACATTTATATGATTTTTCATTTTTTTATTTACCTTCTTATATTTTTCAACTTATCATATAACTTTTAAGGTTCGATAAATTATCTCAAATCTTTTATTATTAATTATTCTTATTGTCTAATTCATTGTATAAAATAACATAATTTTAAAAATATTAGTTTATAAATAAAATTGAACTACTATATAGGTCTTTATTTTAAATGTATTTACTTGTTGAATTATATTATATGAATTCTCTGATTTAAAATATGATGTTAAGTGTTCCAAATGTTAATTTGTTTCCATGAAAGCTAATGCATGTTTTCTAAGATTAAAACTCCATCATGTTATAGAATAAAATTTATAACAATTTAATCAAGTCCTAAAACTATGTGATAATTTTGGAAATATAAATATAAATATAAAAGTGAAAAGTCATAAAAGGATCACTAATAATTAAAAACAAATTTGTCCAAAATTTAAAAGTTTTTAATGTTCAACTTAGAACAAAGATAGAAAAAGGAAAAATTTGAATTTACACTGATAAGAATAATGAAATCTTTCAATTTTGAACTAATGCATTCAAACTCTATAATTTTTTTTAAAATCTATGTTTCTTTAATGATGTCTATTGTACATAATACACCTTCGTTCATACAAATATTTCATGATAGACAATTAAAAATTTGCAAAGTAAAGATTTTTTGGATATAAAAAGATAAACAAACCTAAAATTTTAATGTTAATAAGATCAAAATATCATAAATTTAAGTTGACTACTATTCTTAATAATTAATATTTATTAACAATAAAATAATAATACATATAAATATTGAAATGTGGTGAGAAATATAATATAATGATATATGGTAAGTAATACAAGATTTTAATTAGAAATTTAACAATTCTTGCAGACAAAACAATAAATAAAGTTTCATGCCTATTCCATCGAAAAGGAAAATAAATAATTATTTTTTTGGATTCCAAATGACATGAGACTATGTAGAAAAGGTAAAAGAGTTCCCTATGTATGGATTCCCAAGAAGGTTCCTTGCACGTTCAAAGGCATCAATTAAAATAGTCAAATATCTTCCCTCAAATGTTGGTTTATTGACACCCTCTTTTAACAACTTATTTGCTTTAACTAAACTAGCAGAAGATATAGTGAATGATTCCCTAGATGTACTATGGATCAATAAATTAGATGAACCACACACATGATGCATTTCACCCAAGAAACAAATAGTATAGAACTTAAATAGCTAATTAAGTCAAAAGGTATAAGGAACCTAAATTTAAACACATGCATACCTGATTGAATAGACATAACTTTTGGAATCGACGACTATTCCAAAACAACCAAATTTCCTAATCTTGTATAGACTATCGAGACATTACCACTGCCTCTATGTTTATCTATAGTCTCTTGAAGATTCAAGGAAGCTTTACACAATGCATAGTACGTATATACAATCAAACATTTATCTGAAAGCTTCCTAATAGAAAATGAGATATAGATAATAAAGAAATAGAGGTAATTCAGATGATACTAAAAAATTTAAAGAAGAGGATCAACCATAGAAAGCAAGGGGTGATTAGTGCTTGATGAGGAGATTTGTTGTGTATCAGTTTGTTCTTCATTAGGAAGAATTTTGCCATATTCCTCCTAATGGAGCTCATTTCTTCCATTGGAAACTAGTCGCCACATTGACATTCCGCGATGAATTAATGTTAACAGTTTTCTTATAAAAGTCAATAGAACACTTCCTATTTAAATGTTCCAACATTCTAGCAATGTTAATTTTATGATCTATTAAATGAGACTACTTCATATGATAAGGTTGAGAATGTTAAGTGTGTGCGTACTATGTTATGCTTTCCTTTAAAGTCACTATTAATTATGCAGAAGTGTGCAATTTTTGACATCCATAGATTATGCATAATTAAGTGTGCTTTCCTTTAAAGTCACTATTTTGATAAAAATAGTTGGGTCCCCCGAGCTCCTGCTCAGATATGGAGAGAGCTACTGTGATGGAATTGAACACAAAATGAAGTACATAAATATACCTTGTCGAAGTTAAATATTCTAACAGACCTTTCATTAAATAGTTAGCAGGCTTTCCTTAAACAAGCATGGAAGGTGGAAAAAAAAGGTCAGCCCATACACAGCCAACATAGAAACACAATTCACCATCTTCCAAACACAAATACAAACAAAAACTCATGCACCATAAGCACAATACAAAACTCACATAAACTCTAAAACGAAGCGGAAACATAAAACACAACAAGGAGGGTTCTTGAGAACAGGAAAAAAAAACATTACCAACATATGAAACAACACTTCTTCGACAGTGACAACCACTATATAAGAGACAACCACAACAGAGGAAACGATGCTTCTTCGACAGTGAACCAAGAGGTAATACGATAACTAACACGAAATGAAGAGAGCTTCGTTTTGGTGTTAATATGTAACAAAAAATGAGGTCATTTATTGTCAAACAAAACGACATTGTTTCCGATTAATTTGGAAGAAATGTACCATTTGGCAACGATTCAAAAATCTATTGCCAAATGATGACCCATTACCATTTGACTTGACCTTTGGAGATAAAATTTTATATATAAAAATTTTATATAATAATACCAAAGTTTTTTATATAATAAATAGAGAATTATGAATAAATGGACTAATATATTACATAAGTAATATATAAGAAAATTTATCTATTATCTATACATTCATAAATCATTATACTAGTTACAACTATTATCTGTGCATTCATATAACATTATATTAATTACCATATATAATTATATTGATTGCAATATAATTGAAAAACAATCGCAATATAGTAAAAAATGGAAATCAATATTTAATATTAATATCATATTCTTAAAAATAAAATTTAATATTATTGACAATGATTGTAAGTCTAAAAATGAATTTAGCTAAAAACAATGTCATTTTTAAAATTTATAAAACTAAAAACACAAAATTAATTTATATTATATAAATTTATACTTTTTATTAATCTCTTTTAAAATATATGATTTGATAATTTTTGTCACAAAACTCTATTTATTATATATAAATTCTATATTATTTTATAGCAATGATATATTACAAAAAATTATAAATATAAATATCTATATATTACAAAACGTCCTTTAGCAACGTTACTAAGAAATCGTCACCAAAGGTCAACAATTTGGTCACAATCACAATTTTATAAATTTGTTGCCAAATATGTCCCTTTAGCGATGATTCCATCAGATCGTCGCTAAAGGGTAGTCTACATTGGCGACGACTACCAAAAAATTGTCTCCAATTGTTTAACATTTGGCGATGTTTTTGTGTTTAAAATAAAAAATGATGTCATTTTTGTGTTATTTTTTTAAATGTTGCAACATTTGGCGACGTTTTTGTAATTGTCTGCAAATGTTGTAACATTTTAAAAAATAACACGAAAATGATGTCGTTTGTTCAACAACAAACGACGTCATTTTTGTTTTATTTTAAATTAAAAGAAAAGAAGACTCCCCCTCCCCTTTTGTTTTCATCTGTCATCGCCATCGTCAGCTTCTTTTTATTTGTTGTTGTCTCTATTTAATCGTTGGTTGAGGTAAGTGTTGGGGTGTATTTGGGTGTTGTTTTCTGCTGGGTCTTGTGTTCTATGTGTGTGTTTGTATTGTGGTTTGGTTGATGGTGAATGTGTGTTGTAATAAAAATGAAGACGGTGAGATGGGTAAAGTGTCCGTAATGGGTTGACTGAAGTTGAATATGGATTAAGAAGCTTATTTGAATACTACCTATAACATATTCGATGAAAATTCTATTAGAGCTTTTTTATAACCAGACATATTTGATACAGTAGTTTTGTTTTATATTACATAGTATAAATTAGATATAGTATATAATCTTACATAATGTTTAATTTCTTTATGCCTTTATGATTAGTTTGATTGAGTTCAAATTTACTTTGATAATTTTTTAAAATTCAACTAATTATAAAAATCGAATTAATTTGATCCTAAATTAACGAAAATGATATGTTTGATCGAATTCGTATACTCTATCTCATTCTAAGATGTTAGGCTTAACCCAGCCACTATTGATTAGTTAGAAAATATAAAAGTGTCTTTTTATATGTTAATCTTTTAGTAATAATTTTTTTTTGGAATTTCATGATTAATAATTCAATTTTGAGTATCGATGTTTAAATAATTCAATTTTGATAGCAAAATTAAGACATAGATTTCAATTTTGAACTATTTATAATATCAGTTGGATTGGGAAACAATTAAAAACACTCTCTTAAACGTGTGTGATAATTTTTTCCTCATTTGCCATAATTTTTTCCTCATTTTCCAATCAATATGTTTATGGAGCATTTTCTCCAGAAATATGAAGATATTAAAATGCTAATATAAAAAGTCAATTATGACCCTTAGTATGTGAAGAATCTTAGCTTTTACTATAATTATTTTTCAATTCATTTTTTCCTTCTATATGTTTTACAACGAAACAGTTAGCTCTCCACAACCTCTCATCTTCTTTTCTTTTTGTCACTCATGTTAAACATATTTAAATTGATAGTTATATTGAATAATGTTAGTGTATGTTCATATTGACATTGAACAAGTGTATTATATTAATTACGAAATGAAATCATCATTTTCCTAGGCCCTGTTTTACGTTGAAAAGCATTGATAATAGTCCAGCTTCGTTGTTCGTCATTAGTCTCTGGTTATTCGTCCCTCCAGGTAAGTTGTCCAACTTTTGTTTAGTTTTTGTGCTCTGCTTTAATAGTCTAAGTATTTGTGTTTCAGTTTTGTGTGAATACAACAAAGGTCTCAATTTTGTGTTGCTTGGAATATTGTTAGAATCATTGATGACTAGATGTATGAATTACATAAGTATTTACTGCATATGGAATTATATAAATCTCTTATGGGTGATTTTTTTAATAAACCACTTGAATGATATATATGCTGAAAATCCATGATGCAGCTCCATTGGGGCTTATTGATGAAATATTCTACAAGCCTAGGAGTCACAACGAGAACACCTTTTCTTGATTCATGTGGTCTAATAATGCCACCGACTATATTGTTTGTTTGAATTCAAACTTACTATGTCAACTTGGATTTCATAATTTCAGACTAATATCATAAGAAATCCACCTATAATTATGGATGATATTTTTAATAAACCACTTAGGTGGTATATAGACTAGAAACCCATGATGCAGCTCCATTGAGCTTTATCGGTTAAATATTCCACAAGCTTAGCAATCATAATAAATACAAGTTTTCTCAATTCATGTGGTCTAACAATGCCACGTCCTTTGGTGATGTTATGATTTCAAACTTAGTATGTCAACTTGTATTTCATTGTTTGTTTGAATTAAAACTTAGTATGTCAACTTGTATTGATTTATCATTATGTTATTTAGAACTTAAATTGCATTTAGTAATTTACATTTAATTGTTTAGCTAGTTGAACAAAAATTGGATGTCTTATTGGAAATGGTCCACTGAATACTTATAAGGAGTTAAGAGTTTCAAGTAATTTGTAAAAGATCAAATGAGTGTAGAATGTTGTATTTGATGTCCATACATAGATTGCTTAAATGTGAACGTCCAAATTCAAGTGTGGTATATAATGACTTGCTAATCCAAGGTATATATAAATTCTATACTCCATGGATTTATCAAGGCAAACGTTCTAAAGCAAGTTGTACTAGAAGTGTTGATAATAGTAATAATAATGATGTAGAAGATTGTGATATTAATGACAATGATGATGATGAAATTGGCGATATGTTAGAGGATTATAGGAATTACATGGAGACTATGAGTGAAATTGGTTTGCCTAACATAATTGGAACTATTATAGAAGATAATTTTGGGAAGTTATTGAAAGTTGCTCAAAAAGAATTATATCTATGGTGTTCAAAATTTTTACAACTATTTTTTATTGTTAAATTGTTGCATTTAAAGGTCTACAATAAATGGATTAACACATCTTTTGACATGTTAATTGACTTACTCAATGATGCATTACCTGTTGGTCACAAGTTACCCAAATCTTACAATGAAGCAAAGAAATTATTAAGGGACCTTGGATTAGGATATATATCAATAAATGCTTGTAAGTATGATTGTGCAATATTTGGAAAGATAGTGAAGATATTAAAGAATGTTCCATTTGTGGTACATTAAGGTCACAAGTGGATGATGGGAAAGGAAAAGGATTCTGCATAAAAATCTTGAGATACTTCCCTATTAAATCACGATTACAAAGGCTTTTTATGTCAACAAAAATGGTCATAGATATGAGGTGGCATGAAGAGAAACACATTGATGATAACATTGTGCGTCATCCAATAGACTTAATGGCATGGAAAAACTTTAATGAAAAGTTTCCATGGTTTGTAGAGGATTGTCGTAGTGCTCAAGTTGGTTTAGCCTTAAATGGATTTAATCAATTCGTTAATACGAGTACTTCTCACCACATGTGGCCAGTAATTCTAGTTCCATACAATTTACCTCTATGGAAGTGTATAAAGGAGCCTTTTATGTTATTGTCTTTACTTATTCTAGGATCTACAACTCTTAGTAAGGATACTGATGTATACATGCAACCACTAATTGATAACTTAAATCATCTCTAAGAGGTTGGATTAGAAACTTATGATGTTGTTGAAGGTGAAACATTTTTAATGCATGTGGTTGTTATGTGGACTATACATGATTTTCCAGCATATGGAAATTTGTGTGGATATAGTACTAAAGGGTATATGGCCTGTCTTGTGTGTATCTATCAAACTCATTCAATGAGGCTATAAAGTAAAATATGTTATATGGGACATCGTCATTGCTTGGAACATGGGCATAGATGGCGAAGAAGCAAATTGTTTAATGACAAAATAGAATTGAGTGAAGCTCCTTTACACTTGTCTGGTGATGATGTGATTTACCAACTATCACTTTTGGGTGACATTACACGAGAAAAACACTCAAGTAATAAAAAATGAAAGAAAAGTGTTGTTGAGTTTAATTGGAATAAAAAAAACATATTTTTCAATTTGCCATATTGGAAGGAATTGCTATTAAAGCATAGTCTTGATTTGATGTATATTGAAAAAAAAATTATGAGAATATTTTAGGTACTTTGGTGGGAATTGATGGAAAATTAAAAGACACAATTAAGGATAAATTAGACTTAAAAGACATAAATATAAGAAAAGATTTGCATTTGAAAAGAAGAGATGATTGGTCATACATCATTCTACCTACTTGTTACAACATGTTAAAAAAGGAGAAGCAAACTTTTTGTCAATTTCTTAAATCAGTCAAGTTTTTTGATGGATATGCATCTAATATAACCCATTGTGTTAATGTGAACAAGGGAAAAGTTTAGAAGTTGAAAAGTTATGGTTGTCATGTACTTCTGCAATAATTACTTTCTGCTGGAATACGTGGGTGTTTGTCGAAGGATGTATCTATAACTTTGAGACAATTGGGTGAGTTTCTTAAGCAATTATGTTATAAGACATTGAAAGTAGAAAAGCTTCAAAAAATGGAAAAGACATATCTTTGATTCTATGTAAGCTTAAACTAGTATTCCCCTCATCTTTTTTTGATGTTATGGTGCATGCGACAATCCACTTACTTTACAAGGCAAAACTTTGTGGACCGATTCAACTTTGATGGATGTTCCCCATTGAAAGGTAATTTATATTAACTTCTTTTTTCCTTAAATTATTAGTTAGTAACAATTGAACAAGATTTATATTTTGTTTAGGTTTTTAGGCTCTTTTAAACGCTATGTGCATAATAGAGCTCGACTTGAAGGGTTTATTATAGAGGCTTATATAGCGAATGAATACTTGATATTTTGTTCGATGTATTTAAATGATGTGGAGACAAGATTTAATAGACAAAATTGTAACTTTGATTTTTATCAAGATGGTGGCTTGTCACTTTTCTCCCAAAAAGTAAGGTCACTTGGAACAGGAAAATATGTGGAGTTAACTAAAGACGAACTAGAAATTGGCTATTGGTATATTTTGAATAATTGCATAGAAGTTGGTATATATATGAAGCATGTATATTATTTCTCATTCATTATTTCATATTTAAATTTCGTGGTTCAATATATATTTTTTGACATCTATTTACTTTTTTAAATAAAGAGCACAAAGATAAGATTTGAAGCAAAGGGGTTTTTAATATTGAACAAAGAAATAAGCTTAAATTCCCATCATGGTTTAGGACTTGAGTAAGTTATTAATGAAATATTACGAACTTATGGCCATTTGTAGGCCATAATAACTAGGGGTGAGCATTCGGGCTAATCAGGCCAAATTTGCACTATTCGGGTATAGCCCGAATTACCTGATTTTTTTTTCATATAACCCGACCCGAACCCAAAATTTTAATTACCCGAACTTTTCAGCCCGAACCTGAAATTTTAATTACCCGAACCCAAAATTGAACTTCCCCGGCCCGAACCCAAAATTTAAATTACCTGAACTTTTTGGCCCGAACCTAGCATTTTAATAACCCAAACTTACCCCCGGCCCGAAAATTTTGAGTTACCCTAAATAATATAAAAAGAAAGAGTCCAAATATTACAATTGACTAGCATAATTTGATTGTTAATTCTACAAGAAAAAAAC
>JANZLC010000132.1:9972-24915 GCA_026413385.1 Erythroxylum gracilipes
TGTGGATTTAATCAATGCAAATATATATTATGACCATGATTTGTGTTACATTGATGAATATGTGTAAGTAAGTTTTTTTTTGGTTGAGGTTATGATTGATATTGGATTAGGAAAATTTTTGTGGTGTTGGTTTTTGCTTGATTGAATGTATATTTAGTCTTAATTTAGCTTGATCACCTAGATTAAGGCCTTAGATGATTGAATGACATAACCAATGGGATTTAATTTGTCAGAAAATTAATCAAGCAACATACTTGAACCTAAAATGTAGAACAACCTTAGGATCTTATGTGAGGATACCTAGGTTTAACGAACTTAATTTCAGGCTTCTTGTATTGAATGCCTTTTATTCCAAATTATCTATGAACCAAATAGGTAACTCGGATTTAAAAGAAAAGGGAATTCCTATGAACATTAGGTTTGACTCGCTTAAGTGAAGTAAATCCTAAATCAATTCACCGTTACAAGTTTTAGTGTCTAATCCAATTGAAATCCAATACCTTAGCCAATTTCTATCATTTGATTAAGCCTAGTCATTTTTAATTCGTACTTTGCATCTTGCATATTTCCTTGATTCGCTTACTTTATTTTATTCTCAAATCAATCAATTCTTGATCGTCTGAGTAATTTTGCATCGTTTAATTTAAATGTCTTGCGTGTTGGAATCCCTTGGGTACAATATCATGTTCTTACTGTTTTATATTACTTGTCGATGGGGTACGCTTGCCTCTAGTTGGTCTAGATAGAATTTAATTTATATTTTTTTTAGACCGCAACACGGAGTTTGATCTTTAACATTTCTCGTTGGAGACAGATTTGATAAATAAACTGCATAAGAAACAGCTTCCTTTCGGCTACATACATCAAGCTAGGTTAAGAATTGTTCTATTCTTCCTTTCGGCTACTCCATTTTGTTGGGGCGATCTTAGGATTGTTAACGAAACTCTTTAGACATGAACTCGCCTCCTCTATCTGACCTTAGGGCTTTAATTTTATAGCCACTTTCATTCTCCATAAGTGCCTTAAACTTTATAAATGTTTCTGATTTCTACTTTAAGAAATAAACCCATGTTTTTCTACTACAATCATCAATGAAAAGTAAGAAGTATCTACTTTTACCTATTGATAATGGCTTGATTGGTCCACACACGTCAGTATGAATAAGTTAAAGTGGTGCAGTTGCTATTGTCACCGCTTCTTTTGGAAAACTCCTTCTTGAATGCTTGCCAAGTAAACATGCTTCACATAAATGATGTGGGTGGTTGACGGAGGGCATTCCTTTCACCATGTATTTATCTCCCAACGCATTGAGTGCGCCAAAATTCAAGTTCCCAAACTTTGTATGTCAATGCCATGCTTCATCTTTCACATCTACCTTTAAACATTTTGCTTCGATTGTCTTGATATTCAACATAAATATTCTATTCTTCGACATAAACACCTTAGTAATCAATTGAGCATGTTGATCTCTAAGCCAAAGACAACAATCTTTCATGTGGATTTCCTATCCTTGTTTAAGAAGTTCCCTAAACTTAAAATATTACTTTTCAATTTAAGCACATAATAGACATTATTAATAAGTCTATGGCTTCCATCTCTTGAAGAAATTAGAATGGAACCTTTTCCATGAATTTGAATCTTTGGCGAATCTCCAAAAGAAACGTTGCCTTCTACCTTTTCATCAAGTTCCACAAATTTGCCTTTATCTCTACATATGTGATTGCTTGCTCTATTATCTAAGAACCATGTACTTTCATCCTTACGTGTATTATCTTTGAGTGCTAGCAATAAAGTGGGCTCTTCATCTCCTTGCTTGTTATCAACATTATTGACTTGCTCCACAGCTTGATTAGGCGTAGCATAACATTCCCATGAAAAATGTCCAAATTTGTGACAATTGTAGCATTCAACATTAGACTTATCCTACCTCCTCTCATTTTGTTTAAAATTGTAACCTTTCCTTGGCTTTTGTATGATTGATTGTTTCCATCATTGTTGGCACTGTTATAATCTCCTTTACTTCTTCCTCCATAACTTCATCCACGACCTCGACCATGACCATGTCCTCGTCCTCTTCCTCTTTGATTGCTTTCTCCATCATTATCTTTTAACACAACCCTTGCTTTAAGTGCTTGCTCTAAAGGTTCTTCTTGCCTCTTCTTGATCTTGTCTTCATGAGCATGTAAAGAGCCCTCTAGTTGTTCAAGTGTCAAAGAGTATAGATCTTTAGACTCCTTAATGACGCAAACCACATAATCAAACTTTAGGTTTAAGGAACAAAGAATCTTCTCTACTACTCGAACATCTTCAACTTGAACTCCATATCTCTTCATTTGATTCACAATGGCCTTCACTCGTGAACAATAATCCGAGATTGATTCGGATTCCTTCATACGCAAAGATTCAAAATCACCTCGCAATGATTGGAGTCAAATTTTTTTACCTTATCAATTCCTTGAAAGGAACTTTACAAAATCTCCTATGCTTTCTTTGAAGTGGTTGCATCGGCTACCTTTTCAAACATTGAATCATCTAAACATTGATGGATGAGGGTGAGGGCCTGTTGATCCTTCTTCTTGATCTTTGCCAAAGCATCCTTCTCATTTTGAGACAAATCGGCTTCACTTTGAGGTTGCATAAAACCTTTCTCTACAATCTCCCATGCATCTTGTGAGCCAAGCACAGCTTTCATGCGAAGACGCCATGTTTCATAATTTTCTTTTATGAGGCGAGAGAATTGAAATGAGTATACTCCACCATTATTTGTTATTTCTCAAAGAACTTGACTCTAATACCACTTTGTTAAGAAGTGAGGAGGTTTAGAGAAGAGAAAATTGTTTAGAAGAAGAGATTGTATTTCACTTTAATAAATTTAGTTTAAGTACAAAGAGATATTTATAGTTACAATAATGACTCTTCATATCTAAGTACATAAACCCATTAATAAACCCAAATAAATAAACCATACATGAACCAATATTTAATTATATAACTAATACATGAACATAATTAAACTCCTAACAATGAACTTAAACATTCATGTATCTAGAATTTAAACATTCATGTATCTAGATCAACTTTCAAATTACTCTTCAACAGTCTTCCTAATTAGAAGCATAGATACTAATGTATGAATTGCTTACAGGCCTCGCGAGTTTTCAACTTGAACTAGGTTTTTGGGCTTCATTTGCAGTTTAATAAAGCAGCCTCTATGCTATAGTATAGTAATAGTATTGGAGCAATTAAAATATGAGAATTGATTGCCCGAGAAGATCTATTATCCAAAAGTATTGGAGTCTTTGTATCTGTGTTCAACCGTGAGATCACTTTGAGATAATTTCCTGTTAATAAATCGCTTGAAATAAGCTAAACTTTCTTTAGAATTTCAGAGGAAACAGTCTCTCCACTAGTTAGGAATAAGGTTGTATATTATTGAACATTCCTAAACTTCATGTATAAGTAAGATTCATAATGAATGTTGTTGTTGTTATTGTTGTTAGGACATGCATTTTTAAATTTTTGTTTTCTAAATTGTCAGCGTAAATAATAGTCTGAGTATTATAAGTTTTTGTGTAAATTTCTCGGACTGCTATATATGACTTGTATTGTTTATTTTGCAAATGAATGAGAAAATACAAATCTTCATATGATATTAGAGCATTAGAAATTCTTCTTTCTCGGTTTTCTAGATTTTTTGTTTTCTTTTGAGTTTCTTTTACTAATCAGGTTGGTAATTCCTTTGTGCATTCTACTGAGCATATGAATCTTGTGTGAGAAGATCATCAAAGTGTTGACTTGGTTCCAGAGCCCTAATTCTGGTTCACAAAGGTAGTTTATCTAGGGTGATGTTCTTCTAATATTGCTTCTAATTTTCCTCTTTTAAAAGAATAATATGGCAAGCTGATTAATCTTCTTCAGCAAGCCATTGATACTAATGCTATCAGTGCTCATATTAACACTATTTGAACTCAGATTCAACCTTTTGCTACTTACATTGGTGGGAATCTAAGAACCTTTTGTCTTGCTATTAAAACATTATCTACATATTGGATTATAGATAATATAGCTAGTCACTTGAACTGTTTGTTTCTTATAAGCCGGCTAACAAGAAAAGTAGCTTATATCAGCTCCTTACTACTGGCTTCTCAATTCAAAACAAGTATCTTTGTAACTTTGTTGCATCTAAAAGTGATTTTCTTTGTAATTATGTTACTTTAAATTCCATTGTAAAAATTGATGTTTGGCATTTTAGATTGGATCATTTGTCCATTCCATGTTTAAAACTCTTATAGAGATTGAATCCTGATATATGTGAATTATCCTTATATATGTGAATTTCCTCACATACTCTCGCACCGAGTAGTCTTGCTTCAACCTCTTTAAAGCTTCCCTCACAAGCCATGAAGTGTTGTTGAGGAGGAATTGATCATTTAGCTCCTTCTTCATCTTCTCCCAAGTGTCGATAGGAGGTCTCCTCGCACTGATATCATTGGAGGTTCTTGTTCTCCACCACAGCTTTGCATCCTCCACCAAATACATAACCGTGATCGACACCTTCTCCAAGTCAGCCACCTTTGCCGCTGCAAAGTACTGCTCCATGTCCTATAAGAAACTTTCGAGCTCTTTGGCACTCCGCTTGTTGTCAAAAACTTGTGGCTCTCGCACCTTCACCAAAGTGCTTTCAGCATGCCCAACATCCTACGTTGCAACAGCACGCCTTGGGCTCGTCATCTAATCTAGAATCCTCCAGTGCCTTCATCAGCTTCGCGATTTGATGCTGCAACTGTTGGATTCGCGCTTCCAACATCTTGAATCGAGTATTGTAAGATGTCACATCTTCCTCCCCTTGAGGAATTGGCCCAATGAGTGCCTCGACTCGGTTGAAACGTTCGGTCAAATTGCTGCCTCCTGCCATATCGAAATTTAGGCTCTGATACCAGTCGTTACAAAATTTTTCCTTCAAACATGAACTTGTCCCACAAGATGCACCAACCTCTTTGCACAGTAATCTCACTTAGCTCCGTTAAAGTAAGATTCAGCTTAATCTAATAAAATTGTTTGCAACATTTATCACTTTGCTAAATAAAAGAAGCTTTCATTTCCTCTTAGTAAATCTACTTTTACTGATATTTTTCACCTTATTCATATTAATATTTAGCGTCTAGTAAATACAGTTACTCTTTATCGTCATAGATTTTTTCCTACAATTGTAGATGGTTTCAGTCATTTCACTTGGGTCTATCTTTTGAGAACTCAAAGATTGTAGCTTATTTTATTAATAGGATACTTTCATCTATTATTTGAAACAAAACTCCTTTTGAGTTTCTTTAACATTTAAAAGTTTTATTTATTGTCTTGCTTTGCATCCATTGTTGATGTTCATATTAAAAAAGTTTAATTCTAGAGCATTAAAGTGTGCTTTCTTGGTTACCCTTTTAATACCAAAGGTTTTTGGGTTTATGATATTAATAATGGTCAAATTCTAGTTTCTAGGAATGTTTATATTACTTTTATGAATATATCTTTTCTCATTCTCAGCAGTTATCTAGTGATATTAGTCACTCTATTTTGCTTTAGGCCTCACTCTTAAATAAGGATGACAATAGGTCAGATCGGGTTGTACAAAATTTTTGCCTAAGTTTGATTGGACTCGAAATAACCCTAGGTCAAGCTCGGCCTGAAGCTCGAAAAGGTTCCTGAAGGCTGTTAAGCATTAATGTTAGTGTGATACAATAAATACAAAGTTGCAAGCTTTAAAATCTAACAATACATAGGGGCTAGTTGATTTACCACCTAATAAACAATCCATTGGGTGAAAATGGGTCTTTTGAATTAAGCATAAGGTAGATGATAGCATTGAGAGATATAATGTCAAGGAAGGTCTACTAAAACTTGTGGTCTACCACTAAAATATAAAGATTATCACACTAACTTGCCAAATGCTACTACCACACCACATATCCTAGCTTCTTTCATATCTTATAGCAACCTCTCACACATGCAAAGAACATTTTATACTTTTGTTGATACATATTCAAAACTAAAAAGCTTCTTAAAGGTTGTCAAACATCTATGTTGGTGTGAAGCAAAAGATACAGAGTTACAAACATTAAAATTTAGCAATACACACGGGCTAGTTGATTTACCACCTAATAAACAATTCACTGGGGGCAAATAGGTCTTTATAATTAAGCATAAGGTAGATGATGACATTGAGCGATATAATGTCAGGCTAGTAGCCCCAAGGACTTTACTCAACAACATAGCATAGATTACTGAGAGACTTTATATCCAATAGTGAAGATGACAAATGTTAGAACTTTATTAGCAATTCTATTCACCAGTAGCATCTTCATCAGCTTGATGTTAAGGCATTATAATGACTTAAATGAAGAGGTTTACACGTAAATACGGATGGCAATGAGGCGACCCATGAGCCGGTCTCGTTAATTTTTTAAAATAATTTTTTAAAAATTAAAAGTATAAAACATTTTTTTTCAACTGAGTCCAAGTTTGGGTTGTCCAGGCCTAGGCCTACCTGAAACTTAACTTTTCTAACAAAACGATGTCGTTTTACTTAAAAAAGTTAAACCTCGAATCAAGCTGGACTTGATTTAGCTCATGGACTGGCTCATCGAAAACACCTTAATTTAGACTTATGGATTAACTCATTGTCATCTCTCCACTTAAATGCCACTTAACTTTCTATTTCTCAATCTCGAAAGTTTACATATTGTTAAAATCTCTCTATAGCCTTAAATAGGCAAGCAGATGGTGGAAATCACATCTCACGACAACATTACCTCAAAGGCTTTGCACAAGCTCCATTGGACCCTTCTTTGTTAGTAAAACCTGGTACTTCAAACTTCATTACTTCGCTCACTTATGCAGATGACATTATTTTAGCTAGCAACTCAATGGTTGAAATTGATTTTGTAAAGCAGTTTCTTTATTCAACTTTCGCAATCAAGGATGTTTTTCAGGTTTTGTGCTATGTTAACAATAGGCAAGGACCTCTTCTTTCCGTCATCATCAGCTGTACAACTCAAAAAGTTTTTCTGATAGTGATTAGACTTCACGCCCAAACACCAAAAAATCAATTTTAGTTGCTACAATTTTCTGGGCGATTCCTTAATTTCTATGGAAAGCAATGAATGAAAGATTCGGAAGCAAAAAGTAACAGATACTATAAATTCAATTGATACTAACATGTATGTTACATCAAATACCATATATACAAAGAAAATAGTATTCTGTATTTGCTAATTTTTACAAACACATTGCTCTCACACCTTGTTTCCACAATCCTCCCCGAGATGAATCAATTCTCAAAAACCTAACATAAGGAGTTCTTTTCTTTTTTATTTTTTTTGTCTGACCAGCAGACGTTGTGAATCTTAAGAACTGTTTGCTCTGTACAGCAGATTTCTCAAAAGCGGCAGGGCCTTCGTTATCAAACACCGTCAAAGTGAAGCTCCCCGTGCAAATTTCTTTGCATGTGATTGACCAAAGCCATTACAGGCTTTAAACCTACTGGAATTGCCTCACTGGGAGTGGAGATAATAAATGGTCCAATAAAGTTCACCGAGGACCACCCTGTTCACAAGACGAAAGATAATCTTTGACAGGTCAAAGTGAGTAATAACGGAAGGAAGAGCAGAACTGGCAGAACTATCCCAATACGGAAATAGAAATAATCCTTCCCAATGAAACATCTCTAGAACTTTTCACCAAATATTTTAGGCAAAAAATCCTATGAGATACGCAATTACCAATTTAATGCGTGCAATAGATGTTTCACTGGAAAACTATAGGTACAGAGGCTTCAAGCATCTTTAGGATCTAAATGTCCGTCACCCAATAACTAAAGCAAACACCTCACCGACAGGGCAGCATAAATACAGAAGTTGAACTTCTAATATCCAACATTTTGACCTTCAGAAAGTAAGATTACCCAATCCGCTGACCCAAGCTAAGATTTTAAGATCGCCGTCCTATATAAGGAGAAGCTGAACCCAAGGATGTTGGCAATGACCTCTTGACAAATGGATGATTTAAAAGCTGATCTGCAGTAGGGCGATTATCAGGATTAACCTGCAAACACTGCATTATAAAATCCCTTGCATCGTTGGAGAGTGAATCAGGAACAGGAGGAGGTACACCTTTGCCAATGCTATACAAAGCTTGCATTTGCTGAGTCACAGAAAGAAAATACACTATTAAATGCCACAAACAGATATAGCAAGATCATTTCTTGTAGCTGATTGCGGAGCAATGTGCCAAATTCAATCAAATACCAACCAGAATAAGGATACGCAATTAGAATAGGTTACAGGTTCCAGCTACTCATGACCGTAGCCAAAGCATATATGTCATAACGAAAACCAAAAGGTATCAGAAAAGCTCAGTTGAATGAGAATAAAGTCGTATGAATAATTACTAGAATAATGTTCATTGAAAATTGTTCCACTTCATCTGTTTTGCGAACCAGAAATATATAAAGGCAGTCCGGGAAAAACATTGAGCAAACAATACGATCAAGTACTAACCTCAATTAATGTTTTAATTGAATTTGAGTTATCTGAGATTAATTTACTCTCCTGATGGTAAAACATATTGCAGATTGTCCAAGCTCACCACAATGAGGTTTAGAATAAAAGACAAAAAGTAGTACTTACACACCAAATGCGAGTATGGAATCACATTGAAGCTTAGAATAAAAGACAAAAAAGTGGTACTTACACACTCCAAATGCGAGTATGGAATCTCACGGGTTAGCATCTCCAGAACAGTACACCCAAGACTCCATATATCAGCAGGAAGTCCATAACCTTGGTTTTTACGGTTGACAACCTGCATCACAATATTTTTAGAAAAAATGATTAGAAGATCTTTTATCAATCAAATAATCAAGAATGCAAAATTTAAAGAAAACCATTTTACAAATTCTAAAAGACATAGGAACAATGTGTGAACGACTTAGAATTAATAGAACAGACTACATATTATAAAACCCATCAAATTACAATTGAAACATGTACTCAATTTTCTCATATGTAGCTGATGTTTCTAACAAGAGGTTCTCAATGGCTATCGTAAGAAGATAATGCCATACACAAAGGTTTAATAGGAGGATAAAAGACCTGAAAACATTAATGGCAAAATTTGTTCAATGCTCATTTATATGCTTTATATTTCAGTTCAAATTTTATCCTCTTACAACCTCCGCAATTCTTACATATGGCTTCATAAAGTTAATTTCACACAAACATATATCAAAATAATTGTAGCATGTTGTTGTCCTTCACTCAACTGACTGGTACTGCAGGAGAATAGATGTGTCAGGAAAAGATAAAGAAAAGCATATAGAAGTGGTTTAAATTGAAGCCAAAATTATCTATACAAAATTTTATGTAAATAAATTTCTCTTAAGTCAAAAAGCATAGACAAAAACCTCAGGTGCCATCCAGAATGCCGTCCCCTTGCAAGATTTAACATCATTTAATTTGGTTGCCTGAAAATGAAAAGGATGCAAGCAAGAGAAGAAATTAATACTTTTAGAAGTCCAAAGGAAGCGAGGATATAGGCAAAATGAACAGAAACGTTACCTTTGCCAATCCAAAATCTGCAAGTTTCACAGATCCATTTGAATCAACTAAAATATTTGCACATTTGATATCCCTTGAATTCAAAGAAAGTTCAATGAGGACAAGCGTACTACACATAATATTGCTACAATTCACTTAACGTTTATATGTTTGCTTAGAACATGAGGCATAGGAGATAATGGAAGCATGTAAATCATACATATTCCAAAATTCATCAAATAAACAGTCAACAGAACAAATAAATTTCAACCAAAAACAAAATAAGGAAGATTGTTAGAACAACAAATGACATTGAATCCACCCATTACCTGTGAACAACATCACGATCATGAAGATACTTTAAACCATGCAATATCTGTCTTGTGTATGCACAAACATGGGAATCCAGAAAATGATATTTGTGATAGACACCTAGAAGGGAACCTTGAGTTACAAGCTCAAGAAAGATATACAGATTTGATTCATCCTGCACAAATCAATTCAAGACAAAATGTTAAAAACCGTACTCTCACATGTGCTGAACTGATGAAGCAATTTCCAATAACAATTAGGAAACAGTTTAACTTCTAAAGCATCATAAGAATAAAATAATAATAGTAAGAGTAGATGTAAATATAAAACTGAATTGAGGTTGCAGCATTCATACATCTTAAGAAAGGAAACAGTACCTTATCTGTGCCATAATATTGAACTATATTTTCATGTTCAAACTGACTTAATAGAGCAATTTCCTGAAAAAAAAAACACAGATTCTATGAGAAAAGAGAAGTCGGCCACAAGAGAACCAGTAAGTGTAAAATAATCAGGCTACGACAACAACAAAGAAACCCTACCTGCTCAAGTTGGAAAATACTTTGCCTTCCTTGAGTCCCTTGATCAAGTAAAGACACTTCTTTGACAGCAAAAAAGAATCCATCACTGCATGAACCAGTAAAGCATAATTAGCATGCCAGAAAAGGAAAGTCCAGAACCCAATTGAAAGAGGAAGTACCATAGATTATGATTTATTTCTTTCCAAGAGAAAGAATAAATGTTGACTGATTAAGACTCCCCAGTATACATAACTGAAGAAGACATTTACAGTTCAACATGACAAGCAAGTATATATTTAACATTTGAGATCAGGGAACTAATAGAAATGCTCTATTCTGGAGATCAACCCTTCCAATTTTGCTCAAGCCCTTCCTAGGCTAAGAACCATCAAGTGAAGTAATTACACCGATAATGTATAACTCCAGCCCTGATATCTTGGCCTGCAGACTCTAACAAGGGACACTTTCTTTAAAATTACTTCAATCAACACTTTTGATATTCAAGATAAAAGTTATAAAAGATGTATGTTTTCAGTTGTACCAAAGGAGAAAAAAAAAGTTTCAGAAGACAAGGAGCCATCCAGGGAAAGACTGCCTTCGGCACAGTGAAAGAGATGGCAAACCAAGAAGGACAAGCCATAAATTGACACCGTTTCACTTTTAACTTTAAATATTTTCACTGCAGGCTTTCCAGAGCTGCCGAATGAATCTTTCATGCAAGTACATGTTATATATCTATACAAGAATCTGGCATGGCAAATGCACAGATATTCTACATAAAAGAACAACATTGGACAAAGACGAAATGTATGCAAAACTAATATTGTTTCAAATCATAACCTAGCGCGTTTCTGACTCAGTTCCACCTAAAATCTAAACACCAGAAAATAAGGCATCCCCAATTACTAAGACCCCAAAAAATGGAAAAGCATCATATTTGGCGACACGTGGATTCCCTTTTAAAGCAATTTCCAGGTACACTGGCTTTCAGATTCGAGAACTTCAACTTCATCTATCAGAAACCTGATTGAATCCCCAGAGGTGCTATAAAATTTAAGATCATATTACAAAATGTAGTCCCGTAAGTAACTATCATTAAGGCAGAGTCTCAGCTCAGAGTCTCCCATCCATAACCACACAGAGGACAAAAGAAAATGTACAGATCCGATTCTAATATTGAAACAGGTCAGAAGTTAACACCAAATTTACTAAAATTGATAATAATTAAACTAGTTAACAATAACAGATATCACTGGTTGAGCACTTACTCAGCAATTCCTTCATACACGCATCCAAACGATCCTTGTCCCAAAGGCTTACCCTTTTGCCAAGACGTAATAATTCTTCTAAACCTACCATTCGGAGAAATGTTCGACATTGGTTCCGTGGTAGTACTAGAACAGTCGTCTTCATTCGAGGTCGTAAACGAACACGACGCCGACAAAACGGTGATTTCCCCTATCCGCAACAAATTCTCATCTTCCTCTCTCTTGCAAACACTCGAAACAATTCCTCCCTCTTCTTTTTCTTCTTCCTCTTCCTTCTCTTCCTTTTTTTCTACCCCTTCATCGTCAGTCAACCCTCTGTAAGTCATTACGCAACAGTGTTCCTCGCTTTCAGGCGCGAAATTCCTAAGTATCTCCCAAGTAGAACACGCATGGTCTACAACTGGTAGGTTCATCGACGGTGGCGGTTTCAACAAAGGTGGCCGAACGCCTTTTATACCTCCTGCGACATTCAAGCGCGCGTGAAATTCAGTTGACTCGGTCTGCTCCTCCCGAATTAACTCAGTAGCATCGTTGATTTGAGCGCTACGTGGAATATCGGCAACCAATTCCTGCTCCTCTTCTTCATCCAAGTGAGTCTTATCTTCCCCTCTCTTAACACCATCAGACCAGAGCAGTTTGGAACGAGGTAAAATATCGGAGACTGATCGCATCTTCATGGCTTCCCACGCGGCAGGCGGAATAGCGAAATCGTCAGGGCCGGAGAGGCCCAAACTCTGGCAGATAAGGTCGAACTCGCCTTCGGTTCCTTCTACACGGAAGCTGGTCCGTTCCGGAAAATCGAGGGACCGAGTGACCAGAGACTGCGAGGTAGAGTCTTCTAGAGACGAAGAAGACGAAGCCGCCTCGTAATCAATAAGCTTGGCTGCATTGCTTCGGGCAAGCCTTGGCTTCCGACGATCTTTGCGATCCATGAGACCGGTTTTTTTAAAGAATCGCGGTAAGTGATGCATGGGGAGCCAAATCCATCTAACCTAACCGGGAACACAAAATAGAAAGAAAAGTAGAAACTGCCAGAAGCTTCTTCTTCATCATCATCATCTTCTTATTCTGATTCTGATTGTGGTTGTTTGGCTGACTAGATCTGGAGAGTCGTCGTAGGGGTCGAAACTCGAAAGCAAGACAGCTGGTGCGTGTGAGAGAGAGAAAATGAACGAGAGAGAGTGTGTGTGTGTGTGTGTGTGCGGAAAACCTTGCGAAAAGAACAGATGGTAAAAGCCGTCAACAGAGAAAAAGTAAAACGCGGTGACACGTGGAGGGGAAAAGGGTAGGAGTCGGAAGGATTCGTTTGTTTCCACGTTTAAGCATATTCCCGCTGTACGCATACCGTACCCCCCGGTTTTGGTTTTATTTTCTGTAGGCTTGTGCTTTATTTGCCTACATTATTTATTTTATAGACTGCACTGGGCATGTAAATTTACGCAATTGTAATTTCTCTACTGAACCTACTTACTTGTGTAACTATCTCAGCTCAGGCCACCATAAGTCAATGAAATTTACTACTTTTCAGAGGTTCGCAACAAAAGCTGCTCACTGTGAAGACGTGCCCGTTTCCGCACGTCTCTTTTTCAGAAGAGAAATATCTGATGAAAAAAACTATATATATATTGAATTATTTTCTACAATAAACATTATTAAAAGGTGTATACAAACAAATATTTTCTTTTATGAAAAAGTAATTTACATTTAATAAACAAATATTTATTATGTTCTTAAAATTTTGTTTAAGAAATTGCTTTAAAATCCTATTTAAAAGAAAAAAGGAAACGCTAGTATTTAAAGCTCTAAAAGACCACACGGACGTCAACCCCAAATTTTCGATACCTTCGAAGGTTTCTAGATTGAGGCCTCAACCAGATCATTTATTCTTGTTATGTTATATCTATCTTATTTTATAAAAAATTATTTATTCAATTTTTATAAGTCTTATTTATTAAATAAAATGATGTTTATAAAATAAAATAGTTATAAAATAATAAAAATATGAATATCCATTTATTCAAATGATTATAACAGCTGATCCGTTCTTTCTAACGTTAAATATCCTGTAAGCAAATTGACGTCAAGGTTTCGTTATCCAGTGAGCATTACGTTTTTTTTTTTTTTTTTGGAGAAATGTAGTGGCCAGTGGGCATTAGTCACATTACGCTTTTAATGTGCCAAAAGGTGACGTGTTAGCTTACATACCGCAAAATCATGCTTATGTATCTAACATTCCCATTGTTTCGGGTTGCTGAAGAGAGAAAGAGACTACTTAATCAAATTTTATTATAATTATGTCAAAAAGCTTGAATCAAAACTTCAAGACTCGGATTTGGTCAGGAATAATGATGGTAGCTTCAATTATTCCAGTAACCCTGAGCTCATATTCAATCAAACTATGCCCGTATTTAGACATATGCCTTGTTTTATTAAAATAAATTATGGATTCACCTTATATTCTTTTTATAAAAAAATTTGCAATCCCAGTAAAATTTTAGCTAAAACTTAAAGCCAAAAAGTTTAATACTAAGCAACCTTACATTTAATTCATGAAAGAAACTATTTTTAAATGGCTCGTGAGAAAGAAAAGTGTGATAATAACCTCTGATTCTCCAACAATCCATAAGCTAAACCACAAGAAGAATGAAGAACCAAATCAGATGGAGTGTGCTATGTCGAAGGAGGAGGCTAGGAGGAAGCTCACGGTTCTTTCTCAATGTCAGAAATTAAACAAATGACTTAGACAAAAGATAAAGGCTTAAGACATATACACGTGGTATTCAAAACACAGCAGCTATAAGTTCAAAGGCTGAAACATAAGTTGGCACGTGACATGCACATGCAATTGATCTAAATGTATTAAGTCTGCTCCGAAAGCCTCATCCTCTCCTCCAGCATTATAAAAGGCAAAACACAATCCTTAGACAATAGACACAGAAAATACACAATTTGTATTATTCATTGGTGAGCATTCAGTCATCGTGAGTGAGATCAAGAGTGAAAGAAAAGGGTTTTGAGAGTGTGCTAGAATACTTACAGTGAGTATTGGGAGAGTTTAGTGACTCTTGCAAGTGATTGAAAATCACTCAAACTCTGTAAAACTTTCTTTCATTTTCTTTTCTGCATTAGTGAAAAACTTACCACCAAAGGTGGGAACCTTGGACGTAGATAGTCTTTGACTATCGAACCAAGTAAAACATCTGTCTTCTTTAATTTTCTGCAAGTTCTGTATCTGCAAAATCAATTGTCTTTATC
>JANZLC010000133.1:7395-18356 GCA_026413385.1 Erythroxylum gracilipes
AATAGTTTTCTGCGACGGGAAATTGCCTTTTGCGACGTTTAAAAAACGACGCAAAAGGCCTCCTTTTCTTGTAGTGTTTCCTGTGATGTTTGGCTAGAGGACACACTTGACAATCATGTTTAACAGGGATAGAAACATTGATTTCATTAATGTGCTACAGTTTTTCTTTGGATACAAGCCCTAGCCTAGAATGCCATAGATCAAAAGATACTGAAACATTAAAAACAACATTCTCAGCCTTGTAGAACTCTAGAGGACCTTTTAGGCTATTTGGGGTTAAGAGAGTCTATATGCTCAACTCATACAATCCATTTACCGCCTTGACAGTATCTATAACATTATTAGCCCGAAGGTCCTGCAAAAACAACTTCTTACAGATGAAAATTGTAGTAACTTCATTCTAAGTAGTAAGTTTATTCACAGACAATAAGTTCTTGAAGAAATTAGGAATATGTAGAACATTATTTAGGGAGATTTTATCCCCTAAATGTGATTGCTCAATATGAGCAACCTCTTGCTTAGTCCCATACGGCAGAGTTATTGGATCATATGTATTATTAATTGTATAGCTAGTGCATTGACTGAGTTCTGCTATCATGTGTGTAGAAGCACCAAAAACAATAAGCCAAGAGTCAGTGTAGTTATATGTTGTGCCCACAGAGTGTGTGACATTACCTGCATAGTTTTGGTATCTTGAAAATTTTACCTCTGCCGCAACTTTGCCTTTCATAGCTTTGCCTACTTCTTGTTGAATGAAATTAGTAATACTTGGAGATATTTGTGTATTCCATGGCTTCTCTTCATTCTGTTCTTGTGTTGTTTCTGCAGGACTTTCAACTATTTGAACCATGTTGGCTTTTCCTTTCTCCCTTTATGCAGCAAACTCCTTGTACCAGTCTAGGGTCCCTTGAATTTTGAAGCAAGTTTTCAAGGTATGCCCACTCTTCTTGCATTTTTCACAGTACTTAACTTCCTTCTTGAGGTAGGGTCCCTTGCTAGAATTGTTGTTGTTTCTTCCTCCTTTCCTCAAGCTATTTGACTTCTTAGCTAGCATTGCCATATTAGGACTATTGTCTGTAGTAGCATTTATCACTCTTTGTCTTTCAACAGTTTGCAACATGGAGAAAGCTTTATTCACAGTAGACAGTGGCTCCATTAGCATAATCTGATTATCTACATGTTCAAACTCATCATTAAGACTCATTAGAAATTGAACAAGCCTATGAGCAGTTTCTTTGACTGTGATGGCCTTTGAGGCATCACAAGTACACATAGGAATGGGACTTAGGCTAGATAGATCATCCCATAATTTCTTTAACTTAGTATAGTAGGCAGACACTGTTAAAGCACCTTGTTTAAGAGAGGTTATTTCCCTCTCTATTTGGCATAACAACAGCCCATTAGCCTCACCAAACCTCTCTTGTAATTCTACCCAAAGTTCTCTAGCAGTAAAGAAAGATAAAAAAGCATCACTTAGTTCTTTAATCATAGCATTGAGAATCCATGATTTTACCATGCTATCTGCTCTCTTCCACTTTGCTAATAATGCTGCATCTTTCGTGGGCATGGTGCAGGTTCATCTATAAAAGACAACTTGTCCTTGGCACACAAGGCTATGGTCATGGACTTGCTCCAGGTAATGTAGTTGTTGCCACTAAAGGGTGTAGTGACAAGTATAGCACCGAAGTTTTCTGTATTAGTGACTGAGTATGGCTTATAATCATTTGTTATGGGTAATTTCGTGGCACTAGAGCCACTGTTGTCAACGGTATTAGACATTTGTAGGTTTAGAGGTAGAAATCAAAGGTGATAGCTCTTATACCATGAAAGAAGCAGTAGGAAAATGCGTAGGTTGTAGTGTAATTTCAAGGAATAAATCTTATTCACTTTGTAATGTATGTACAGAGCACTATTTATACTACTCTATCTAAAATGCTATTGGTTGAGTCTCCTAGAATCAAGAAAAATATTCTAACTACCTGACATGTGAATATGCTAGCTGTACAGTGCTGAAGTGGGTGAAGAGGAAGAAAAGGACAAAACATAAAATGACAAAACATAAAATGACAAAAAAGGAAACGGTAAGATATTAAAACAATAGAGTTGGTCCACTAGGTCTCTTGAAGTATCATGGTCCAACCTATTGCTTTTGGGTCCTTTATCAGTTTTCTTATATTAGTGTGACAAAAATGAGTTGTGAAGGCCTTCAGATCTTACAATGCTCAGAGATGTCGATACAATGGTAGGGTGTCGATCAATAATCGCGGCTATTGGAATATAACATAATATGCATAGCTACATCAATCTAGACTAGTTGAAATATATTTTCGAAAGCTTTTAACTAAAATCAAGAATATCATTACACATACTTAAAAATAACAAATTAATTTAGTCTCAACCTAATTCAAATTTAATTATTTAACTTTAATCAAACTAAAATTCAAAATCACATTTAATAATATGTCGTGTTAAATTAGTTGAAATTGAAATATTTTAACTTAAAATTAATAAATTAAATAAAGTTTGGTCAAGTTTAAATTTAAATATTTGATCTCAATAGCATTCAATGCAAAAAATTATTTAAATTCAAACTCAATTCAATTGCGTATATTAGATCAAAAGAAAAGGCAACTAACAGACGATGTATAACAAGTATGATAAGTATAGCTTCTCCTCCGATTTAGATACATTAATGTTTTCTTCGTTGCGAGTTAATTCCAATTTCATTGCAATTCAAAATTTCCAAAATATTTAGAATAGAAACACACTTAAAGCACCTCGCACATTCTTTTGTTATATGACATTATTGTAAGGATAAAAAAAGAGGTGGTTTTTACTTCTCATAGATTCCAATGCTACCAAATCTTTCACTTTCACTAGTAATTAAGATGTTTGATTGTCTACCATCTTATACTCATCTTTTGCATAAGGCACAAATTACTTTTGTTAGTCACTAAGACTTGGTTACACTATAACAAGGTATATATTTGGCCACTTTTTTTTGTTACGATTTGAAAATCGTAGCTAAAAATAAACCTTTGGTGACGATTACCATAATCATCACCAAATAGTCCTTCGTCACCAAATCAGGACTATTTGGTGATGATTTTTGAAAATCATTGCTAAAGCAAAACGTGGACCCTTTAGTGATGGATTTTAAAAAAATCATCACTAAAAGTTTCTAATCTGGTGTGACAATAACCTTTATTAACCCTTTGGCGACAATTTTTGAAAAATCATTACCAAAAATGGCCTTTGACGACGATTTTAAAAATCGTCACCAAATGTGCCAAATAATTATATGAGGGAACAAAAACAAAAATGACACTAAAAAAAAACTAATGCCTAAAACACTCATCTCTCATCCTCTGCTCTTTCTTTCCTCTTCCCTCATAAACTGAAGGGCGCTTAAAAAAAACCAAAAGTTAAAAACACCTATGTTTCATCATCTGCTCTCTTCTTTCCTCTTACTCCATGAATCATAACGCTCTTAATCCATAGTCGACGATATTTCCTTTCATCGATTCACTCTATTAATTAGCCTTTACCTTTCTTTCTTCTCTCTTTTTCTATTAATGTTTTTATGGATTCATTAATTTTAAATGGTTGAAATAACTAAGCTACCAAACTCCCATCTTTACCAAAATCTAATTCCGTGAAGGAGAACAAAAGTTGTAACAATTGTGGTGGAGGCAATAAGGTGGCAACAGAAAAAGAGCCGATGAGAAGGTTAGTGAGTTTCATCAGGGAGAGGTTATGGGGAGTGTTAAGTCAGTGAACGTTGCTAGAACGTGAAAAATGGTTGTCGAAACTTAATGGTTGCCACTATATATAACACGTCTCTGTTTACTTTTCAGGGTTTGCTTTTTATTTTTGAGTTTTCTTTTCTAACAACCAATTTTATAAGTAAATATCTTATAGAAAATGTATAAGGCTGGTAGTTTCTTTGTAGCTATAAAAAGTAAAAATAGATAATTATTGCATGAATTCTTCTAATCCATGTCTATTGGAATAATGAGAAACCATCTTTGAGTTCTCTTTATTGATATATAATTATCTAGTGTATGCTCATTATTATCTTTAATTAGCTTGTTTTTCTTTCTTCTTGAGGTTCACTGTAATGTGTTCTGTTAGGAAGAGGGGTATGCCACATGTTATTTCATTTCAAATAGTTGATTGTCTTTATTAATTATATTTGTAGACCCTTTTATGTTTTTTTTTCATTGACGGAAATTATTTGATACACCTGGAGTTCATCTCCACTTTTCATTCTTTCCCACTTGCAGTTGAGTTCAAATGAGGAAATTTGTGTTTTGATGAAAATTCTATATACATGTGAAACCATGGTTTGTTCTCTTAATGCCTTCCTAATTATTGACTAATTATTTCTATCTTAATGCCTTCCTAATTATTGACTAATTATTTCTGGAATACCTTGGTTGACTGGTGTATGATGCTTTTCATTGTTTCGGTTTTCAAAGAATTCCTCACAACAAGTGCAAGTTAATATATCTGTGGAAGAAATTGGTGTTAAAAAAGATCTCCTTATCATTTGTGTACGTGTAGTGACATTTCTTCTTCACCATTATCTCATATTATTCGGTAATTCTTCTCTTTGTAATCATTTTTGTGATTTTTTTCCTTTTGCTTTTTTTTTGCATGTCATTGAAGCTTTTTCTTCTCTTTGTTTACAAATTAGGAGATGGAAATGTGATTTTTAACTATAGGTACTATAATAATAAATTGCAGAAAACTAAAGGTACCCTTTATCTTCCTATAGTACAATATGTTTTAATCTACCTTTTCTTCTTTCCTTGAAGTTGCAACCTAATAGTTAGTAAATGGTTATTCTTTGTTTCCTCATCTTCTCTCATGCATTCAATGATTTTGGCTGTAGTTACTGAAGGCTTTTCTTGTCCATTTTGCTTGGTAAAATGTGCTAACTTGAAGGTTAGACATGTTTCCACTGTATATCTTGTTTCTTTTGATAAACATGGAAAGCTAGTTAATACTTTTCTCCTATATTATTTTTCCTCATCTTTTTGATTTAATATTTAGTTTTTGATGCTCAAAAGAATTTTAATCATAAATTTCTTTGTAGGGTCTGAGATGTCATTTACCGTCATCACATGATCTCTTTAACTTTGAATTTTGGGTTGGTAAACTTCTAGAATCCTTGTTAAATTCTCGATAACTTAAGTCTTTTGGACTATGACGAATAAGATAGCATTCATCAGGTGACTAATAAGATAGCATTGATAGTCTTGGAGCTCTAGAGATGAAGTGCTTTTAAACTATCATGTTTTTCTTTATTCATCAAGCTTTATTCTTATTGTTTAAAGTATTCGTAACCTTGTTGAAGCTATGGATGGACCCAATGCATATATGTTACAATCCTTGCTTTTTGTTTTACTCTCAGGTTGGATTGTTGAGTGCTTATGTGATAAAGAAGTTGTACTTTGGAAGGTATTTAATGGTTTTCAATGAATATTTTGATATATTACTTTCTTATTCCATCACCCTCCTTTTTTCCTTCCTAATTAAAAACAAGCTAGCTTAATTATGCATAATTTCAGGCACTCTACTGATCTTGAAGTTGCAGTCATGATTCTCATGGCTAATCCTTAGTATATGATAGTTGACGTATGAAGTTGCTCTCATCGACATGAACAAACCTAGAGTTATTCTAGTTACGTTGTAATTTTTTTGTAATCTTAGCATTTATAGTTTGTAAACTGGTCTCTGTATTTATTATTTTGTCTATAAGATTTGTTAAAGTTGTAATTAGAATCTTGTATACAAAGAATATTCTTTTTTATATAATTTAATGATATTTTATTTTTTATATATACAATGCTTCAAATTTTCAATTATTTTTGTATAATAAATTAACAAAAATCTAAATATTATATATGATAATATGGATTTAAAATGTCATAAATAATCATGATTAGTGACAATTTTGAGACATTTAATAACAAATTTTTTCTTAGCCAAATGTCGTTTTTGTTGTGGTGTTAATAGTTTATGTATTTATTATGGATTCAAATTTTTAGGTGTTGATTATGTAATAATTTCCTACTTTTTAAATACCCTTATCCAACTTGAACCCATGATCAGTAGTAATTTCCTACTTTTTAAAGACTTTATCCAATATCATCAAAATAACTTACAACCAAAAACTTTGTAATAAACAGTACTTGATATAATAACTTAAGGTTTCTTTAATCTATCTTAGAAATCTTTTTGTTATTTTATAATGAAATCCACTTTCCCAATTCATAAATCTTAAAAGTGCGAGTAAAACATACAAAATATATAGAGATACATTAAGCAGTCGACTAACCTTATGAAAATGTTTTATCCATTTCTTCCACTTTTCCATCATTGTACAACTCCTCCTTTTAATATGAGAGTGTTCATAATTTTATAATTCTATAAGCTGAATTTCTTTATAATCTCTTTTTTATATTTCTCCGAGCGAATGAAATTTTTATCCTTTTTTATGCTTAATCTCCATTATAAGGAATTAAGACATTTATTCTAAGTATATTATCTCAAAAGCTTATGTCACGTCTTTTTTTTAATTGATGAATATATTCAACATTACTATTTGTAACTAGAAAATCATCAACATATAAAGAGATTATAATAAAATTAGCTTGATCACCTTTAATATACAAACCGAATCCACCAAAACTCTTAATAAAACTTACTTTTAATAAATACTCATCAATCATGTTGTACCAAGTTCTTGGAGTTTACTTTAAACCATGTAAAAGTCTTCTATAGTAGATGGACCTTGTCTTTGTGCCCTTTCGCAATAAAGCATAGCTGATTAATATAGATATCTTGTTTCATAAATTTATCTAAAAATGATGACTTAACATCAAGGTGTTAGATTTTTCATCCCTTTTGTGCTACAATAGCTAGCAGCAATCTAATAATATCTAATTTACAACATGAGCAAATACATCAAATAAATTTATTATAAAATCTTGATACATACCCTTTGACCAATAGTTTTACTTTATATTTGTTGTTTAGTTATTTATATTTAGTTTTATTCTAAATAATCACTCAACTCCTATTACTTTTTTGTATTCAAATCTTTCAACCAATTCCCAAATCTCTTTTTCTTGTTCATAACTGGCTCCTTTGTATTGCAACCTTTAACTTGGGATATTTTTCTGCTTCTTAATACCTTTATGGTGTAAGAATACTAAAATTACATTTATTATTCATATTAGAGAGCAATTTAGTGCCTTTTACGAGAGGTTCATCAACTATCTCAACTTAATTTGGAAAAGGAATAACAATTGATTTCTTTTATGTATTATTATAATTTTATTGCTTATTCTCCATGAAATGCATTTCCCTATGCATAAGAATTTTCCTTGAGTATGAGATTGAAAAATTATTTAAGCATTAGATATTGAGTGATATCCCACATAAATGATAGGTTTACTTTTTTTAACTTTTCTCTTTTAATATGTGACAATAAAAAAAGAATTCTTTTCATCCATGTATAATTTGTTTCTATTCCAAACACAACAAAGTTTCCTTAAATAATATGACAACTTCTTGTAACAAATATTGGTCTATTTCAAGGGCTTGTCTTTGAAATAAGGTAAATGAAGCTTTCTTCCAAAAAGTCCTTCAAATAAGGAAAATGAAGCGATTTATTGTTGAAGCACAAATACATGCACCTGAGAAGAAATCCTGATGGTCTATTTTTACTCTTTCTTATATAAGTACACACACAAACACAAAATGATTTTTTCTTTGAAACATATGATGCCTTTACATAATTAAACTTATTCTTTTCTAATAATTTATAATGTTTAGTGTTGCATATTGAAACAACAAGTGAAAGCTAATAAGTATGAGAAGTAAGAAATGATGAGTGAATATGAAAACGAGTATATTATATGGTAATCCTATGAGTGGTCTAGAGGTTGTGGAAGCGTCTGAAACCATATGTTATGTCTTTTGCTTCAATTAAGTCAATCGATAGTATCCCAAATAAAACCATGTTAAACAGGGTCTAGTATGTATGTAGTATAGATTATGTTTGAAAATAAGCAATGCATGTAACTCCTATAATGGAATATTGGTATCAATATGAAATTTGTTATGTTATGTTTGTTTATAATTAGAGTATGCAATTAAATTTGGTTGTGCATTCTAGTGATAGTGAATGGATGGCTAGGTGACCTTATGCTTATAAAGGCCTTTTAGTAGGGTGTATTCGGAGGTTTATAAAGTTACCAATTTATTCGCTAAATTCACCTTTAAGTAGGTGGAGGATGAGAGTAATTAGTATGTCTATTAGACATTTAAATTAAAGGGTCCATAAGGAAAACATAGAAAAAGAAAGATGTATAGTTAACAAAAAAGGGAACTAAATATTTTGGAGAATGAAATTTTATTATGAATTTTTAGACATGAAGAACATTAAATTATATTTTAATTTATAACCTTAAATTTAACAAACTTCTCCTAATAAAAAATCAACATTTCAAATATTCCCAGAAAATCTTATGAAGAGCAAAAAGCTCTTTATTGATAGCTCATAACCAACTTATCTATTCCAAAATAGGAACATAATAATGACAAAGTAAAACTAAAACTTTTACACCATATAAACTAAGTAAGATGCACTAATTTGTAATACTCCTCCTTAGTGCATACTTATGGTTGATAAGTCCAAGAGTTGGTCTAAAGCATTCAAACTTAGGCTTTTCTAAGGCCTTTGTAAATATGTGAACAACTTGATCATTCGTAGAAATTTTCTTCAACTCAATTTCTTGATCTAACACCTTCTTTCGAAGGTAATGATGATGAATTTCAATGCACTTTATTCATGCATGAAATATTGGATTTGTAACAAGTATGATGACACTTTTATTATTACATTGAACATATATTTCATAATCAATTATACCAAAAATATCTCCCATCAAATGTTTCAACCAAATGCATTCTATCATTGCCATTGTTATTTTTATTTATTAAGTTTGAATGATAGACAGAGCAATAGTGGATTGCTTAATACTGCAACATGAAAGCAAAACCGATAATGAAATAGCACATGAGGTTGATCGACAATCATCTACATTACCTGCCCAATTTGTATCATATATCATTTCAATAAAAAATATTTTTTCTTGTATATAAGATCATAATTTGCAGTCCCCTTAACATAACTTAAATCCTCTTAGCAGCATCTAAATGTGAAGTTCTTGGATTTTACATAAATTGGAAATGACTCCAATGAAATATACAATCTCAACACAAATGATCGTTAAATAAATTAAACTACAAATAAGTTGTCTGAATTTTCTAGTATCCTTTAATAACTTCTGTTCTTCATCAGCTTGAGATATGGCTCCATTGGAGTGTCTTTTCTTTTTACTCCCCTATGCCAAAATGTTGCCAGAGCTCCTTTATATATTCTTTTTGATAAATGAAGAACACTTGATTTGACCTTTTAACTTATACATGAAGAAAACAACCAACTTCCCTCAAGTTCTTTGTCTTAAAACGAGTTGATAGTTCATTTTTCAACATAGAAATACGAACTTCATTATCTCTAATAATTTTCATATCGTCTAAGAATAATAAAACAAGCAAATACATATTTAATTCTAATTTAATGAACAAATTATAATATGCCTTAGAAACTTTGAATCCACAGAAGATAAAGTATTGAGCAAATTTACTATACTAAGTATATAGTGCTTGTTTGAGATCATGCATTGTCTTCTTCAAGCGATATGTATAGTAAGAATATTGTTTTGAAACATAACCTTTAGGTTGCTCTATGAATACTTCATAATCCATTGTCTAGTAAAAAGTGGATTTTTTTTATATCAAGTTTCCATAATTTTCAAATCTTAAAATCTATAAGAGAATCCAATTTTTTCAAGTGGACTTAATATCTCCTTATAATCTAATACATAGCTTTAAGAAAAACTACAAGCAACAATTTTAGCTTTGCATTTATCAACATTCCTATTTGATATTTTTAAAAACAATAAACACATTTTTAGGTAATATGCTTGTGATATTCGAATATTGACACCAACTTCCATGTCTATTTTTTATTTAAACCCTCAATTTCTTCTTGCATAATTGCTTCCTATTATAGACAATCTTTGGCTTTCATATAGCTTATTAGTTCTTCGTCTACTGCTTTACTAATGACGAATGATGTAATAGTGCATTGCTTAAGTTGTACCTTAAAATTTGTCATTTCTCTTTTATAGACCTCCTTTAAACTTATTGTTCACCACCATCCAAATTTTAGATGTTTAAAGCTGGACAGTCATCATTTTTTTGAAGCATCCATGTTATTTTTTCTGATACAATTGTAAATTATCTTAATCAACATTAAGAATGATTAACCAACATTAAGAATGACTTCTTAAATAGAGGGTTTCTATATATAATGATAAGAAGATACCTTATAGAACATCACATCTCTAAAAGTGACAAAATTCTTTGTTTTTAAATCCATACAGCTCCACACTTTTCTACATTAATTATAGTCAACAAAAATACACTTTTTACTTTCAGGCTAAGCTTAATTCACTTATATTTTGAAATATAAACATAACAAGTTGAACCAAATACTTGAAAGTAATTTATTATTGGCTTTTCAACATATAAAAACTTAAAAAGAGATTTCTCTTTTCCTAGTTATGAAGGTAACTAATTTATTACATAACATTTATATTGAGCAGCTCTAGCCTAAAGCTTTTGAAGGAACCATTTTGTTAAGGGAAATTTGGACATGTTTGTTGTAAAATACATTTTTACTGCAATATGGGAAGAGATTGTTGGATCGCGTACGGTCCGTGTATTCACAATACGTTGCGGAAAAGACCATACAAGAATATGACGTATAATCGAAAACACGAAGGATTAACGAAAATACCTTATTTGCGTGGGTAGGT
>JANZLC010000134.1:0-13368 GCA_026413385.1 Erythroxylum gracilipes
GTGGAATATGCCACCTCAATACCGAGGAAGTACCTTAGTTTCCCAAGTTCTTTTATCTCAAACTCTTTTACTAGTCTCTGCTTCAATTCATGCTTCTCTTTCTCATCATTTCCAGTCACTATGATGTCATCCACATAGACTAGAAGTGTAGTAACTCCCCCTGTAGCCGAATGTTTAATGAAAAGAGTGCGATCACCTTGGGTTTGTTTATACCCAGACTTCCTTATGACTTTTGCAAATCTCCCAAACCAAGCTCTAGGAGATTGTTTTAACCCATAAAGGGCCTTCCTCAGCTTGCAAACTTTGTCACCCGTGTTGCCCTCAAATCTTGGTGAGATGTTCATATAGATTTCTTCATCTAAGTCTCCATAGAGAAATGCATTCTTAACATCATATTATAAGAGATGGCTCGGGGGCCTAGTTTGTCTCTATGTTGGTTATGAACATGAACAAAGGCCAGGCATCCAAATGCCTTAGGTGTGGGGCCATTTGAGGTTCTAAAATGTGGGTAGAAGCTATTAAGAATTTCTATGGGACTTTTGTTGTCTAATACATGTGATAGAAGTCTATTTATCATGTATGTGGCTGTAAGAACTGCCTCTCCCCAATAGGATTTAGGCACATTCCCTTGAAAGAGTAAGGCTCGGGTGGTGTTAAGTAAGTGCCCATTTTTCCTTTCTGCTATCCCGTTTTGTTGAAGTGCGTTAACACATGATGAATCATGGCTAATACCTTGTGATTGAAAGGAAGGTGACAAAGTCTAGTTGAAGTACTCTCTGGCATTGTTTGTCCTAACGCTTTTTATTTTAACCCCAAATTGGTTTTGAATCATAGAGTGAAAATTAGGTATAACAAGCCTAACATTAGATTTTTGTTTAAGAAGAAAGAGCCATGTTATCCGAGTGCAATGATCAATTAAGGATACAAGCCAACGAGCCCCAGAAACATTAGGTATTGTAGAGTGACCCCATATGTCACTATGAATCAAATGAAAAGGATGAGAGCTGCTTTTTTATTGCTAATAGGAAAAGATACTCGAGTATGTTAAGCAAATTCACAAACATCACAATGAAATTCAGAAATATCTAATCCTTGAAACAAATGAGGAAACATGACCTTTAAAACTTTAAAAGATGGATGACCTAGGCGTAGATGATACAACCAAATGGTATCTTTATTTGAGGAACTGAGAAATGATAAAGATAGGGCCACCCCTTTCCTTAGCAAGTCCAATCCTCCTCCTCGAAACCTGATCCTGAAAAACACAGTGAGAAGGAAGGAAAGTAGCATAACATTTAAGATCATGGGTAAGCTTTTGAATAAAAAGTAGGCTAGCTGACATTTTTGGAATATGGAGAACCCTTTTCAAAATAAGGATAAGTGTAATGTGTATATCTCCGAAACTTGCAATAGTAACTAGAGAGTCATTGGCCACTACAATCTTTTTGTTACTTGGGCATGGGGTATAAGTGTGAAAGAGTTGAGATGTGGGTGCCATATGGTCTGTGGCACCCGAGTTATTATCCAAGAATTGGTATGAAGATTTTTTGAGGCATTCATCCAAATAGGGAGTAAAGGTTTACTTGAAAGAGCCAAAGAACAAGTCTTAGCTTCTCAACTTCTCAATATCTTCACTATTTAATTCTCTTGTTCCTGAATTTTCCTCAACTTTAGGCTGATCTATTATATGTGCTTGGGACCTCTGTTGTCCCCCATGGTTTCCCCATTCTCAGCTTGATGGTTTTCCATGTATTTTCCAACATGTTTCCTTTGTGTGCCTCGGTTTCTTGCAGTGGGTGCACCAGAGGATGTCCTTATTCTTTCCCCTGGTTTTCTCTACCAGAATGCTTAGATAGATCATTATTTCCTTTGTCTTGATGATCAGTTTTTGCTAATAAGGTCGACCGGTCCATGGTTTGTTGTTCAAGCATAACACTCCTTTGACTTTCTTTTGCTCGAATCAATGAGATTGTCTCTTCTAGAGATGGAGTGTCCTCTTTTTCAAGGATTTGGATCCTGACCTAATCAAATTCAGCATTCAATCCAGCCAAAAAATCATACTCACGGTCTTTTTCAATGAAGTTCTTCAAGATGACAGCATCCTCAGGTCATATCATCTCAAAAACTCGATAATGATTGAGTTTTTGCCACAAATTCTGCAGCAAATTTGCATATTCTGTGACAGATTTATCTCCTTGCTCATTAGCAACAATTTTGATCTTGGTCTCATACACTTGAGCAGCATCACAAGCCTTCGAATATGTGCGACGAATGTGGTCCTAAATCTCCTTTGCAATGACAAAAAACATGCATGTGTCATTGATCATGGGATCCATAGAATCCCATAGCCAGGACATTATCATGTAATCCTCCTCATCCCATGCTTCAAACATTGGGTTATTCTTAAGTCGGTCCTGTTTCAAGAAGATGAATAAGTCTTCCTTTGCCCTTGAGGTATGTATGGACAAATTAAGACCATTTGAGATAGTTCTTCCCATTAAGCCTATAGGAAGCCCGAATATTTTGTAAATCTCCAATTTTTTGAATGGTGCCGAATTCTTCTGGAGGTTTAGATCTAGTAGAGATAGAGGTTTGTGAGGTTGAGATGATTAAGAAGATATTGCAATGAAGAAGAAGATACTACAGCAATTAAGGCTACCCTAATGAGAGTCACACAAGAGAGGTAAGGAGGAATGCAGCGATGAAGGCTGGAATACACAAGAGAAGAACAAAAAAAAAAAAAAAAAGGTTTTCGGTAATGCAACAATGAAGGTTGTTCAAAGGACAAATCCCAGAAAAAGATGCCCTACGGCTCTGATACCATGTGGGAAAGAATTTTCATATATTCTCATATATTGAATAGTATATAGGACATTACAAGTAGGAATTTAAATATGGAAAGTTATCTAAAGCTATCTAATGTAATTTCAAATTTATTTTAACTTATCTATTTACAGCCTATCTATATCTCAATATAATCTATTTACAGCTATTTAGTATCTCGACAGTTGTCACTATTGAGCTTTCCTATTTATACACCCCAAATTCTTTAACAGGATGTCTATTTCAAAACTTAACAAAATTTAGACAAAGGAGGAACTAAGGGTGGATCCCAACATAGATCTAGATAAGAAGTTTGAAGCAATAGCACCATCATGAAGAGGTAACTTTACAACTCAGGGCCAACGATTACGACACGGGTGCATGAGGATGATGCTAGGAAGATACACATGACTTTTGATGTCAAAAGAAAGCTGAATAGATGTAAATTTTTTATGCTCTTGGAGATCAGAGTAATCATTGAACAAGAGATTTGGTTAAAGAATAAGTTTGAAATTTGGTAGGCTAAATTATTTAAACTAATTTTTGTTATTGGCCTAAAGAACAAATAGCTTGAAATTTAAAAAATTTAAAAGTCATCAAGAGTCATACAGATTATCCATCTTCCATTTGGATCCAATTTAATCACATGAATGAATATTCAGATAAAAGAACAACAATTCCATTAAAATGAACGAAAATAGCCACAGAACAATCAATGTACCTATAGATGAGACCTTCTTTGTATAGCCGAACAAATTCCTCTATCACAGCCTTGGATCGCTTCTCATCCATTGTAAAACACTGTGAAAGGAAAAGAAATAGCATGGAGAAGGGTGGGTTGGGGAAGGAATAATTGAGTCCAAACACAAAGTCAAAATAAATTTATTTCAAGCAGAGATATTTGAGTTTACCTCCCGTGACCAATCAAGAGAGGCACCCAAGCGGCGCAGTTGATTCAATATGGTACCCCCATATTCATTCTTCCACTTCCAAACCTTTTCACGAAACCAAAATCAAAAAGGAGTTGACGATGCTAGAAAATTAGTTCAAAGAAAGTTTTAAAATTTCAACTAACTGCTTCTACGAATTTCTCACGACCCATATCATGTCTAGTTAAGTGTTGTTCACGCATCAACTTCTTCTCCACTACAACCTGCATTTAGCCATACAATTTCAACATCCTAGTCAGGTCATATATTATCCATCTCATGGAGAAAAGCTCATGCATGGTATGAAAACAACTCACACACAAACAACAGGCAAGAGAGCCATTAGATTTTAATGAATGAAATCAAATATTAGATTAAATATATCAAACCTGTGTTGCTATTCCGGCATGGTCCACACCAGGCACCCAAAGAGCATTATAGCCCGACATCCTTTTAAAACGGATGATTGTATCCTGTTTACAGGAAAATAGCAAGCAAACAGAAGGAACTATATTAGTTACACAAGGAATTTGGGGGTGGGGGTGGGGGTGCGGGTGCGGGAAGAAGAAGCAAAATGAGGGCACACCTCTACAGAAGCAGTAAGGGCATGACCTATATGTAATGCTCCAGTAACATTTGGTGGGGGGAGAACCTGCAGTATGATGAGTCACACATAGTATCCAGCATTTTTTTTCTTGTTAGTGAAAATATACAAACTATACCATACTTACAATGACGAAAGGTGGTTTTGAGCTCTTTGCATCAGCCATGAAATAACCAGATTTCTCCCACCATTCATACCATCTAAGAAAGAAAGGAAAAAAAGCAGGCAAAGATAATAAGCCACAGTGGACAAAAAGGTGTGTGTGTGAGATGTTAAGGGTGGTCATACGATTTTTCAACTGCAGTAGGATTATATTGCTTGGCCATTAGGGGAGAAAGGTTTTTCTTGTAGCCAGAAGGAGTAACAGGATCAATATAATCATCTGGATTGTCTTCACCAGCAGCATCTCGCTTTGCATTCTTTTTGTTGGATGTAGTACTAGTCTTTTTGGCGTTACTATTATTGGAATCATGTTGTTCCGCCTGAATTTTATTAAACAAAAGCAAAAGATTAATAATACCGATAATAACAATACTGCAGGAAGAGAGAAGTACGTACCTTAAATTTGGCTTTTTCGAGAGCCTTAAGTTTCTTCATCTCCTTCTCCTTAGCCTGTTTAAGTTAAACAGATAATGATTAACTAGTTGAATTGTAACAGAAAACGTAGAAATCTAGTACCATATAGTTCAGCGATTCAGTCAGTAGTCAGAGGAGTTGATCTGAAATAAATTTCTGGTTACTTGTTTCTATATAAGCAAAACATGGAAGGAAGGAAGAAGTAAAAGATGATTCGGTACCTTATCTTCTTTCTTTTTCTTACGGAGGTCATCCTGGGGGGTCTCGGGGAGCTTCTGTTCTGTTTCTGACTAGGAAGAGAATATACATTTGTATATGTACACATAAAGAGAGTAAGCGAAGAAAAAAAACAAGAAAGTGAGGGGAAAGTGAAATCACCATAGCGTGAAATGGAAGCAGAGTCTTCTTGGAGTTTGGCGGCTGCGTCGGCGTTCTGTTGTCTTACCGCAATACCCACCCAGTCTCCTCCAATTCCAGGAAATGCAAATTCCTTCCTTCTAAAGCCCTGCCTAGTGCCTAATGCAACTATTGATTTTCAATCTCATTTAAAACTAATTACATTTGGACTGGGAATCTACATCTACATCTACATGCCCAGGCCCAGCCCAGCCGTCCTCTTCCTTCCCTGCCCCTTCTTCATAATGTTAATTAATTAAAAAAAAAACATAGAATAAGCTTCCTTGAGTACTCCATCCAAAAATTTGATTTCTGCCGTTCAGAATTAGATTTCTTTTTTTCAAACTATAAATTCAAATCCGAACTTGTTCGCCTGCCTGTGCTGACACTTAAAAATTAATAATATGTATACTTGGGCTTGGGTTAGATTAGACATACTTCAAGTAAACTAATTTCCGTTTTCTTTTACTTGCTAGTTCCAACGACATCCTATTAAGTAAAATAGTCACGTCATGGGAGCCAGCCAATATGGTTAGAAGTGAAAAGGAAGGTTTTCAGACTATCTCAAATCTTCCAAATTCCTTTGTATTAAACATTTGCAAGACGATAAGAATTTAGAACAACCTATGGTACATTAGCCGTAAACATTTGAAAGACGATTAGAACAACCTATGTTACATTAGCCACCAAGGATGGCTAAAAACAAAAATACAATATCAGGATAAAATCAAAAGAATCATTGAATCAGGCCAAACAACTGGCACAAATCAGATTCAGTACTCCTATACTCCAAAGGAAATAGTTAACTGCTGCTAATGTAGTGGGCAGTCTTGCAGTTTCCTTTAAAATCATCATATGCAAGCCGCAGCAACGAGTCTAAGAGCCATTTACTTTGTCCTTCAAAACAAGTTCGATTAATTGCTCCTCCGGACCCCTTCTCACCGGCCCTATGGCTGCCGCTTTAACTGTCACTACTTCATTTCAAGCAGTTGTTCACAGGGCAGCACAAAACTATTGTCTAACTAACCCCCCTATGCAGTAGCATTTCCTCCAAAACAAATATGTTGGCATTTCCAGCATTGCTACCCAGAATTGCCAGCAACCTCTGCAGCTCTCTGCCGCATCATCTCCATCACAGCTGCCCTTCGCCGTGATTCGGACTGTTGCTGCACTCTCCTCAAATGTTCTTTCAGATCTCTGAATAAATAATTATAAATCCAGGTAAGCGATTTAAGCTAGAATTGTAAAACTGCAAAAGCAAAAATTAAATAAAACTGCAGCAGAAAAAACTACAACTGTATTAGGATATACAAACCTGCATCGTGGTATACGACATTCAGATTCTTTGCATGCTCGAGCATGGAGTTGCAGGATATACCACATTTTCTTGCATAACACACAACCTCCAGGTGCACGTGTCTTGCATTGTAACCCATGTCGGAAAAGGCCCTTCACTTTACGACAATTAGGATATTGGCAATGCAGAGAACAACAACGTGATGCGTGCTCCAGAAGATCAAGCATTTTACGTAGCTGCAACATAATATAACAACAAAGTTAAGCCTCAAGTGACATGAAAAGCTTGGAATGTCAAATTCTTTAACACACAATAAACAAAATTTCTTCCATTTCCATTCAAGCTGGGTAAGAACTTAGGTATAGTCCTGGAGATTCTACAGGTGTAGATAGTACATGTTAATTCGAATACATGCTATCACATATTCAAGGTGTATTATCTAAATCAGTTTTCATCCCTAGACAGTTTGAACTAATCCCCTTTCTGGTTTCTTTCTAGCAGACGTCCTAATTCCCCTGCAACTTTAAAAACTGAAAATAGATAGAACTTATCTTCCATTTATAGACATAATGAACAGAAACAAAAGTTAAAACACTCTCTTCCTTCATTGGAAAACCTTTTGCAAAAAGTTGTAAAACAACAAACTTTCAAAATACTGGATAACTTTTCCCAATATCACCAAATTAAAAGCGCTGAAGCAACTGCTTTGATGTCCTAAAATACAAGAAGGGTATCTTCTGCCAGGAGACAGCAAAAGACCAAGAAAGAAAAAAGGAATCTGAGATGTCAAGGAATGAAATACCTGTAAAACCCTTAGCTGCCTAGCTTCTTTATTTTGTGCATCGCGATCACCTACTGATGGATGATTAATCAGCTTATGAGCATGATCAATGCCTCCCTTCTGGTAACATGTATTGCAAACCTCATACTCGGGGCAAACTTCACAGCGCCATCCTTGACCTGTTTCAATGTCAAGATGGCAAACACTGCATGTAGTCATAAATGCAGGAGCAGCTGGATTATGGAGATGGTAGAGGATCATCATGGAAGAGTGTTTCGCTCTGCGTAGTGTATCATATTGGTAATGATTTCCTTGACAAAGACTCAGAAATGCTTGTCTTGTGTCAAAGAATTCACTCTCAAGAATCTCGTCTTTATCCTTTGTATCCACAGGCACATCTGTGATTTCAACCTGTAGAGACCAGGAGTTCCATTTTACAGTTACCCAGAAAAAAGAGAAAAGTTGCTATTGGGAGGAAAAGACATTGTAGCTTTACAATCGAGGGGAGCGTGAATGCACACAGGAACCCAAGCAAAGCGTGAATGCACATAGCAACCCAAGCAAAGATAGTATTACATTGTGTGAAACTTACTGGATACAGGGCGTGCTTCTCTCTTTGATCTACAGGATGCCGATCCCTTTCGTCACGATCTTGCTCTGCTTCATAGCACCTTGGAAATATAAAACCACAAATACCAGAGTTTGTAGATATCACTTAAAAGTAGTTTCTTTTGAAAAATGAAAATTAGAAAGAAACGGATGCACGAGACAAGGCAAATTGAAAGACTGTCAAACTAACAACAGTCAAATCCTACAAAATCAATAAGGACCTGAGACTCATGCTCCAATCAAGCTAATACCACCAATTGGAGGTATTTGTAGATACCAAGCAAACTTATGAAATAATGAACAACAAAGGTACAACATCAAGCATTTAGTCAAAGTCAGAATAATTTGAATGAATAAATAAATTTATCGTCAACTATTACAGAGTTAAGATTCCATGACAATATCAATAAGAAAATATATACCAAAGTGCGTGATCATTAACTACCAGGTTGAATAGAATACATTGAGAACAGAAATGTCATCTAAGAGTAATTCAATATCAAATTTGGGAAATTATATTGTGATGCAAAAGAGTTTAACATTTATTAAAAAATAAAAGAGGGCAGATAACTCAATCACAAGCTCTAATTTGATGAATAAATAGAGGGAGTTGATATGACAGCAAAAACAAGGCTGAAATTTACTTTATGCCAAATGTTCCTTATTAGATAGGAAGTAATAATAAGTTAGATATACTGTCCTAATTGTTATGACTTTAACCTAAAAGAATAAAATATCTTTATTAGAGTAAAACTTCATTCTATTTTGGATATTTTAGTTAGGAATCCCTTACTACTAAAATAAGGGTTCCAAGAACTTTTTTTATACATATGTGTTTGGCAAAATCATGTATATTGATTGATTGTATTTAATTAAGTTTTCTACTATAATAGAATATCCCATAAATCAAGCGATTAGAGAGTAATCCCATACTGTATTAGAGTATCTCATAAATTATGAGATTAAATAGAATATCTCATAAATCATGAGATTAAAATCATTAATTTCCATTTATAGGTACTAGAATTTTGTCTCTAAGCTAAGCCTGCTGTAAACAATTCACAATACAATTCCTATTCAAATCCTGGGATGGTATTAGAGCAATATTAGGCTCCGTGGATCAAGTTGTTTCCAACCTTCATTGCTAAAAACATATTTTTGTTGCTTTTTCTCTTTTTGGTTAAGCCGTCATTGTTGTACCCTTTTTCCTTCCTTCCATTTTAGCCTTCATTACTATCTCCTCCCTGTTTTATGTCTTTCATCTCAGCCTTCATTGCTGATTATCGTGTTCTATTCTTCTCTAAAACAGAGCATTTCTTCCAGCCTTATTTTTGGAATTGTCTAAGGATTAGCTTCCTTGTAAAGGGAGGAAAATGTCAAAAGTTGATAGATTGAATGGAAAGCTAGGGGAACTACAAAGTATCCAGGCAACATACAGATTGAATGGAAAGAACCACCTCAATTGGTCCGCTTGTTCGTACGATTTTGAAAGGAAAAAGCAAAATTAGTCATCTCGCAAGTATGGACCAAAACCAAGGGATCCTCATTTTGAAGCATGAGATGAAGGAGACTCCATGATCATAGCTTGGTTGTGGAATTCTACGATTCCTGAAATAATTGATACATGCATGTTCTTAGCTACGACTAAAGACATTTAGGAGGCTAGGCAACAAACTTACTCTAAAGCTACAGACACAACTCAAGTATAAAGTCAACGTGAAAATCATGGCTTCAAAACAAGGGGATAAGACGATCAATGAATATGTCAACCAATTTAAGTCATTATGGTAGGAACCTTTTTTTTTCCTTCAAAAATTAATAGATGTCATTATAAGAAAATATATACAATCTAGAGAACAAAACAAGTATAATCCATAGAAACTAGATTACAGAGAATTAAGGTTCCTAGTAATCATCTACATCTTGAGATAGAGGGAACTTCCGAGACCACTTAGTCTAGTATTACACCAATCCCCATCTACTCTTCATGCCACTTGTCAAATTTGTAGCTATTCCTCTGGCTAACATGGCCAATCTGCAATGTAGGAAGATGGCCTGAAAAACCATCTCACTGCTTCCACTTTCTTGTTTGAATACTCTACAATTGCGCTCTTTCTATATGTAGTACACCAAAGCTGCCCAACTTAACGTGATAGCTTTTAAATCAGCCACATTATGCACTCAAATTTTCACCAGCCAAGCAATAGTTTCATTTCAAGAATCTGTTGGTCGGGCCACATTGAGTATATTCTGCAACCGATCCCAGACTTGTCTGGCATACCTGCATCTAATCATGAGGTGTTCCAAACTTTCCAGTTTCGCATTACATAATTCACAGTTCAAATTGCTAATGAAGAACTTGATCTTATCCCTTGTAAACAACCCTCCATTGATTCTCATCCATAAGATGAATGAATGAGCTGAGTTAAGATCACTATCCCATACTAAGGCTGCCCACTCCTGCCTTGTGCTTTGTGTAGCCTATAATAGTGTTTTTACAGGCTTTTGTGTTGAACTTCCTTGAGTTATCTGCTAGCCACTGAATTTCATCCTGCTCTCCTTCCTGACATCGTGGCACCACTTCCATGATGAGACTAGCACTTCTACTGTTGCGAAAGAGCCATATCCATTGATTATTTCGAATAAGCATATACTTACTTTAGTAGTTCGATTCACCACCAATTTCAAGCCCTGTACCTCCTCAACTTTATATAGAGGACCTTTACAGTGCCAATTATCATACCAAAAAGACGTGCTTTCTCCATTCCCAATCCTGTGAAACACCTGACTTTGCATCCATTGTTTGGTCTCTAGAATTTCTTTTAGAGTGCCTAACATATCCTGTCTTGACTGTAGGATTCAGATACTCTTGTGCTTAATGAATACATTATGTATCCATTTCACCAATAAATCCTCCTTTTTATAGCACAACCACCACATTATGGCAGGAACTTGATCATTATAGGATAATAAAAACTAAATGCCCTAACAATGCAGCTGTTCTAAGGACTTTATTGAGTAGATAGATTCTGTGACTTCCTTGTTGAACCCAACCCAGAATTTGGCCAAGTGAGAATCTAGATTTTAGGCAAATAAGAGGTTCGATGTTTCAATGAAGTGGTGGCACTCATTCAAGGTGAGATAGGATACCAATAGTTCAGCAATGGTGGCTAAAAGTAATATATCAGTCATCAACTCAGAAAGAGGAGTAGCCTAAGAGATAAGAAAATTTGCTTAGTCAAGGACTTCAAACTGTGATGGATTGTGGTGTACATACTACAAGAAACCTCGTTACACTTGTGAAAAATATCGAAAGCTTCATGGGAAGCCTTCTAGTCATGAATAGGTTGAGAAAGAAGATTAGTCATGAGCTAATGGACAAGTCCATATTGTTTTAGCACCTTAAAGCGAATCAACATCACAAGACTCGAGTAGTCTTAACAAAGAAGAGATTGAAAGAGTGAGATCTCTTATCAAAAGCCATGAGAGGCCTTCAGGTATGTGGTCTTTGGTGTATTGATGTAAGTTTCCATTTTCTTTTGGATTAAATACCTTAAACACAAACTTTACCAACTCTGGGTCATAGATTCGAGAGCTACAAACCATAAGACCTATTTATCCAAATGGTTCTTAACCTACACTCCATGTCCAAGTAGTAAAAAATAGCCACAATCGATAGATCTTCAACAATTATAGCAAGTGTATAGGTTGTCAAAATAAGCCCATCAGTAACTCTAAGAAATGTTCTTCAGATTCCTAGACTATCTACCAGCCTTGTTTCCATACAAAAACTAATCGAATTTATGTTGTAATATAATTTTTTACAGTAGTCATTGTGTAATAACTTTTTACAGCAGTCATTGTGTATTTCAGTACAAGAATTTGACGAGGATGATTGGACTTGCTATAGAACAAGATGACCTCTACTATCTTGAAGTTCCAAGTCAGTTGAACATTGTCTCATGAATGAGAGTTTTACAGTGCCACGACCCTTTGCTTTTACTGTTTTGCCATCTGCCATTGTAAGTTGAATATCATCCCCACATGTTTCATAGGTAGAGAAGGTGTCTCGGTTTCCAATCATATGATTTGATGCTCCTGTGTCAAGAATCTAGTCCTGGTGTTTCTCAGCCTTAGTAAAAAAAAGAGGAGAGTGTGTTACCTTGATGAGCCACTACTACACTAGAACAGTAAGGGGCATTTTTTGGTTCTATCAAAAATTTCTGGTGGCTGAGTATTGATTTCAGCATCTTGAATTGTTCAGAATTAAGGCTAAGTTGATCAGTCTGATTGTTGTCAACACAGGTTTTTGCTGCAAGCGCTTTATTGGGTTTTCTCTAATTTCGTGGCTTCCATCCTGTTGGTTTGCCGTTGAGTTTCCAGCAATTTTCCCTATTATCATTGTGTGGTCACAATATGTATTATCTCATAATATTACAATCTGATTGTAATCAGATTCTATAGATTAGATATCAGTATCTTAGAGATATTCTAAGATTATCTTCCTATATCTGTACAGATTGTCTAGCCTATTCTGTACTCCTATCCATGTATATATTTACTACATTCACTAAGTAATGAATATAGAGAAAATCAGCTCTTATTCACATGGTATCAGAGCCACGTGAAAGAGAGAGTAAAACCGAGGAGTCAACCTCAGCAAGTCAAGAAATGATGGCAAACCCAAACCAGATTGGAGGTCAGTCATCAATGACCTCTGGTCTTGAAGGAGTTTTAGTTGTTATTGTCTTTGACAAACTAAATGGAACAAACTATCGGGAGTGGGCTCAAGCTATGAAACTTGCCATTGGAGGACGCGGGAAGCTGAGCTTTATTGTCGGATATGGGAACATTCCAGACCCAACAAACTCACAAGCTGCACGACAGTGGGAGATAGATAACTCCATGGTCTCATCATGGCTTATCAACGCCATGATATCACCGATCAAGCAAACCTTTATGTTTCTGCCAATAGCTTGAGAAATCTGGGAAGGGGTGCGACAATCATACTCTGACGAAGAGGATGCATCACAAATCTACGAGATAAAAACAAAGCTATGGAAAATGAAGCAAGGTGATAGAGAAGCTACAGAATATTGAGTCAAAATGGTAGCACTGTGGCAAGAACTTGACCTTCTATCAGATGAAGAGTGGAGATGCAAGGAAGATGCTGTGATATACAATCAGAAAATTGAAAAGGAGAGTCTTTGAATTTTTGGCTGCCCTCAACAAAAAATTGGATGATGTTTGTGGAAGAATTCTAAGTAGAGTGCCTTTACCTACAGCTAAAGAAGTTTTTTCTGAAGTTAGGAGGGAAGCAACAAGGAGGAAAATCATGCTAAAAGAGGAGCCA
>JANZLC010000136.1:6928-23321 GCA_026413385.1 Erythroxylum gracilipes
CTTACTCATTACATAAATAATATTCGTTTATCTTTCTAAAATTATGATTATTTGTTATCATCAAAAAGGGGGAGATTGTTAAGTCAAAATAACTTCACGTCTAATAATTTTTGGTGACAATCAAATGATAATAATATTAGAAATAAATGAACTATTATGATAAGTGTGTTAAGAATGAACCAAAACACAGAAGAAGCACAGAAAGTCAGAAGACACAAAAGGCAGAAGATACAAAACACAAAAGAAGCGCTGAAAGTCAGAACAAAAGATACAAAACACAGAAGAAGCGCAAAAAAACACAGAAGGAAGAAAACACAAAAGAAGAGTAAAAACACAGACGATACAAAAAGAAGACACGATAGTACGTCAGACGGTTAGTCAGTTTGAGTTAGCTATAGAACTCAACTGAATAACAGTTTTTATAAGAAACAAGAAGCAGTTGAAGATGAAGGCTATAAATACAAGTCGTAGTCGAAAACTGATCTAGTTTTTGAACTTCAACGTTTAGCTTTCAAGTAAAATCTTGTATTCAAAGTGCGATATCTGAGAGCAATCTTTACTGTAACAAAGCTCGCAATATCTTTCTAATGAGAGAAAGGAAAAGCTGAGAGTCTTGAGAGGCTAAGAAAGTGAAAATAATACTTAGTGTAAGAGACCTGAAGAGGCTCTGTAGAGAAAGAATACTTGTACATTTGGAGAAGAATAGTGAAACCTCATAAGAATTCTGAGGACTGGACATAGCCCAAGGTTTGGGGTAAACTAGGATAAAATCGTCGTGTCCATCTTCTAACTCTCTATTTTAATTTCTATTGTTCTTATACAAGTATATAGAATACAATTGCGATTCAATCACGAAGATATTTTTGTATAAACATTGTGATATTTACTTAATAGCATTGAAAAAGTTAGCTTTCAAAGAAATATCAAAGGGGCTTGTATTCACGAAAAAGGATACATAATTCAACCCCTCCTTGTTGTGCATTTTGTATATTGTACGTAAAGACTATACTAACAAGTGATTTACTTCAATAGTAATTAATAAGAGCTTTTTGTTCAAAGCTTAACAACATAGGGTTCCTCATATCTCTATACACCTAGTTCTATATATCCTTTAGCTTAGTTTTTGTTGTTTCCTTAAAAAGTTGTTTGTCACTATAAATTTGCTTTCATTAAGGATCTTGAGTTCTTCTTTCACTTTATAAAGCTTCCCCGTGCCTATATAAGACATATGCCCTTTACAAATAGTAGACATCCCTTGGGTGATTAGTAACCAATTTCCAGATTATCATAAGACAATGATCAGAGAATATGGGATTATAAAAAATTAAATGACTTAAAGGGAAATAGTTCAACCACTCTTCATTAATAAAAGCCTTGTTTATCTTCTCCATTATGTTCCAAGGTCCATGACATTTGGTGCTCCAAAAGTAGAAAAAATAAAGAATTTGAGGTCAATTATCTTAATCAGTAAAGCAGTCTTTCATCATTACAATTATTAGAATTTACATTTCCAGTGGCATCTGAATAGTAAAGGATGCTATTGAAGTCACCCAAGATCATCCAAGGCCATTTATGGAGGAGTGTATGCTTTTGTTGTCATTTCATAAGAGACTTCTGTGAAAAGCATAATTAGAACCATACACTAGTGTGATCTAGAACTTAGTATTCACTTGGTTAGGGACAACTTCAAGATAAATGAATTGATCCAAGAAAAGCAATACAGAGATATGTACTAATTCATTGTTATATGCTAACAAAATCTCCCATTATAATGATACGAGTGGTTAGTAACCAACTACCATTCCCTTCCAATAAACCTTATATTATTATAGTTCTTAGCTTTAATTTTAGACTCCAAAATGCCTATAAACATAGGTTTTATTTCCTTAATAAATCTCCTAAGGGCTTTTTGCTTTTTTAGGACCGATATTCTATGCTGAGAAAGACATTAAGATACATAGCTAGGTGTAACCCACTCTTTTCCATGTAGTTATGTTTGGGGGTGGCAATGCTTAATCCAAAATTTTGTGTTTAGGCCTGGATCAAGCTTAATTAAATATATTTTAAATTTTTTGAAATAAAAATAACATTATTTTTAATTTTTTTTAATTTTGGACCAACTAACTCGAATCTGAGTTCGACCCAAAGTTCAAAATTCTTTTAAAAAATTAAGCCCAGCCTGAAGCGAAGTCAACTTGGGTAGGGCCAAGCAAACTTTTCTATGCCTAAACTTGTGTTTCCATCCATGCACAACGACTATCCCAGAAAATTCGAGTGGTAACTAATCCCCCTAGTTGACTAGTATTCCAAGAGAATGTTATGAAGGTTAACTCATAATAGGGTATGGATTTCCCTCAAAGTTTCTAAAGGTAGTCCTGGATGTCAAAATTGTAGAAATAGGAATGATGGCCAGGTTCCAAAGGCAATTTTCTAACACTTTTGTCTTTTAACTTCAACCATGGTAAAGGAGCACAAAAAGATATTCCCCTCTTTAAGGAGCACATCTTTCAGCCCAAAATTTTCCAAGAGCCCAATTTTTTATTACAAGAAAACGAGATGATTTTCAATAAAATAAGTTATGAGAGTATTTGCCCACGTAGATGCTTTGTCCTTGAGCACTTCAATACGAAGGGATACTTAAGGCCAAAAGGTCATAGTGTTTTTCAGATTTTGGTTGGAGATAACTAGAGAGGGCTAAGGAGTGGAGGAGGAAGGTGATAAAGAAGGAAGTGATGGGTTCTCAGTAGGGTTAAAGGGGCAAGGTCAAAAAATCATGTTGAGTGCACAATGGTTAGTATCTAGAGATTGTTCAACCATTTTGCTACAAAAGGAAGGGGTTGGTAAAGTTGAAATATCATTTCACTGGCAGTAATGGAAATAAAGGAAAAAAAGAGCTAGGTAGAAAGTGTTAATATACCCTTAAACAAACATGGAAAGAAAACCAGGCTAATGTTGCTCAGGGAGAGTTGATCGGGAAAGAGAAAAGGTTGAAAAGGAGTTGTGAGAGTGGGGAATAGATCAAACAAGATCGAACTTGAAGTGGACTCGATAGCGACAATCAACCTCCTTTCTTCCTCGGCGAGCCGATCACGGATTCTCAATCCCATAGCTCAGGGTATTAATGAACTGTTTACTCGAAACTGAACTATTGTACATCATCATATTTACCGCAAGAGCAACAGATGTGCTGACTGGCTAGCAAATTATGCTGAGCATTTTGATGTAGAAACCACTTATTTTGAAACTACACCTATTGAGTGTCATGTTCTCCTTCTAGAGGATATGTCGGGGTCTGTTTTCTAAGACTCATTGTGTAATTTGTTTTATTCCCTCCTTATTATATATTAAAAAAAAGACTTACCATTATGCTCTCCCTTCTCTTTCTGCATATTCATCATTCTCATTTGATTGGACTTCATAAAAGGCTCAAGTTTAGCCCAATCGCTAATCAATACTATCCATAATCGTCGTCCTCCAAGTGCATAAATAATCCATAAATTATGTAATTTAAATAAATTAATAATTCACAATTAAAACAAACTTTTAATTTGTTAAAATTTTAAAATACAATCACCCAACCATGTTTTCGCTGATTCTTTGTTCTGAAAATACTCATTCCCAATACAAAACTGAAGGCAATGAAACACATTTTAATGTGTCGATGTGTCATAATTCATCCACACCTTCTTTCATTGCCCAACACATACACAATGTTCATCTCCATCCCCACCATTAATGGCCATCACCACCACAACAATCCTCTCTCTAATTTCACCTCCGCCATCACACTCTGCTACGGCCACCACCTCTCCTCCACTTCTCACCTCAAATTCCAGAACCCGCCCACCACTCTCTCCTCCTCCTCCTCCTCCTCCTCCCCATTCAAGCCATTTCTACTCACTTCCACCAACACCAATGCTTCCAACAGCAACAACAACAACAACAGCATCATCACTTCTCTTGAGAGTTCTAACAAGCTTCGCCACCTGAAGTTCACGACTTCCCGCGATGAACATGACGGAGGAGAAATAACAGTGTCGTCGGCCTCCGCCGTTGCCTCCGCGATTCGCCGGTGTTCAACTTCTACGGTGAAATTTGTGCAAAGGATTGAAAACGGTCAGAAGAGCAAGTTAGTGATGCCAAGTTCTGATTTTCTGAGACTTTGCGTTGAGCAATTGGACCTCTTCCGTAGAGTCGTCAACCCTGATGCTGTTCTCTCGGTTAGTCCCATCAACTTCCTTTTTTTTCTGTCTTTTTTCGGTTACACTTTCACGAGAAAGTGACGGAAAAGGAAAGAAAATGAATGAATGAAGATGGATTAATGAATGATTTGTGCAGGTTTATGTGAGGCCGGCGGGGAGTTACGTTATGGACAGGCTAGAGCTGCGTCGAATTACTTCTTATCCTGGACGGAATACTTCTGAAGTTGTGATTTTGATCGGTAATTTCAATATTCCAACAGGGTTACGCGCAGCAGAAGCTGCTCTCTCCTGCCAACAAGTATGTATCTTAACATTGTTGTAGCCAAGTTATGATATTTGTCGTTGATCTCTAACTGGTTTCTTTCCGAAATTTGTTTAAAATTGAAGGTTGAATTAGTTACTGAGCATCGTGCAGTGGTGTTTCCAATGGTGAAACATCCTTTTGTGGTTGGGTTCTTGGTTGCTGAATTGCCGGATATGGAAGTGGAACTTTCATCGGGAAATGCGCCAAGTGAGGAACATGACTTGATTCACTTTCCCTCGCCGGAGGAAGCCTACGGTTTATCTTCTGATTATGATAAGAAATATTCGGGAATTCGATCATTGAATGATCAGCCATTGAAAATTGTTGAGTTTACTGCTGAACAGAGAACTAATGCTATTCACATCTCTCAGTCATTAGCTATGGCTTATGTTATGGATCAGGTGGCTTACTTTCTGACTTTCTGAAATGCTTAGTTTGAAATCATGGAGCTATCTGTAGCCCTCTTATATGTTATGCCTACTGAATTCATTTGTATAACTTGCTTGAAAGTTGAAAGACCATGTTTTGGTCTCTAAAATTTATATTCTTTTAACTGACATGTAACAGCATTTAGGCAATGCTACAATTGTTTAATTGACAACACAAATTGAATTGTGTGAATTTATTTTGTTTTATTAGTTTATAGTGAATGGATTCTCTTCGAGGCATATCCTCTCCTTACTGGGTGATAACTGTCCTATTTGTTTCTTTCACAGAAAGCAATGCTACTACAGCAATCATCATGGCAAAATAATGTGAGAATGAGTAACCTGGTTGAACAGGTAAACCATTATAAGAGTCATTTAATGGTATGATATTTGAAATCTTTTAGTGCTAATATGCTGAGTTCTATTCTGCTGAATTACCTTCAGATTCGAGGTCCTCTGTCTAGCCTTCGAACTTTAAGCAAAATGTTATCCACTCACGTCAAGAAAAGTGAGGCATGTGCTTTTACTTTGTCTTACATTGTAACTCCTTTCTTTTTTCACATTATATTGAGATATTCCAGTGTTGATTTGCAGACCTCCTATGACATTGTTGAAGACATACTGGTACAAGGTGATCGAATTAGCAATACCCTTCAAGAACTGCAGGATGCTGTGTATTTGACAAAGGCGATCTCTCTTTCTTTCTTCCTCTCTTGGAGAAATAGAAGACCATATATTTGCAGTTCTCTTCTATATTTTAGTGATGATTTTTATTTATTTTTCTGGTATCCATACTAATAGGCTTTAGAACTTGAGTGAATAAGAATCTGTCCTGAACAAACCTCTTAATACAACCAAAAGGAAAACAAGGAAAGATGAATAAATGTTATGTGACACGTGTAGATTTCATTTTTCTTTCTAACAACGTCCTTGTGATTTTTGTAGGCCAATATAGTGCACTATAATGAAGAGACATTAAAGAAAATTCCAGATTCATCTTATGAACATCATGATTCAATGAGGTCTCAATTGTCAGATAGTTCTCCAAGAAGCAATGATGATGAGATGCGAAGTGATCCAATTTCTCTAAATGCTAGAGCCAAGGATTTAGAGATGCCTATGCCACCGTTGGCCCTTGCCCCTTTACAACATGGAATAAGGTATGTCTAGATCAGTTAAAATGGCTCTTGTGGCTCAGTGATAGAGACTGTCAAAGTCATATTCCTTCCCTTACCCAAAGAAACAGAAAGTAACAACGTTTATCTTTTTGGGTTTACTAACTATTAACATCAAACGCACAACTGGTAGCATTCACTATATTACTTTTTTTTTGGTTGCGCAATGGAATCTAACCCTATATCGCATATTTTGCTTCATTTTTCTTATGTAATGCAAGACAATTAAGTGTACTTCCATGAAAATTAATCGTGTCAGGAAGACCGTGCAATGTTTCTCAGGTATTGTCAGATATGGTGGAGGCTGTGAGACCTCTTGCACATAAACAGAAACGTATAGTAGAGCTATGCGAATTCTCTCAATCTTTGCAAGTTTCTGTAGAAGAACCAGCTTTACGTCAGGCTCTGAGTAATTTAATTGAGGGTGCATTGTTGCGTACACATGTTGGAGGCACAATTGAAATTACGTCTATTGGAGCACCAGCAGGTGGTGCTCTTGTTATTATAGATGATGATGGCCCTGATATGCACTATATGGTAAGAATAGTAATCATTGTCTGTTATTCAGACTAGTGATGTGGTTCTGTCTCTCTGAAGGGAGGGAACTCAGGAGCAAAGATTTGAACCTTCTTCAGAAATGGTTAAGCTTTGTTTGTTTATAAAACAACCTTCTTGCATGCCTGCACGCTGAAATGGCAGAACCAACTGTTTTTCTCTATTTCAGACACTGTAAGATTAAGTGCAGCAGTTGTTTAGTTTCAATTCCTTCTTTTGTTCGTCTGAATAAGCAAAATGAGGAAAATAAGAAGTTAGCTATTATTAGAAAAAGTACGAAAGATAATTGAGATTATTTTATTGGTCAGGTAATATTTTCTTTTAAATTTGTTAAGTAAAAATTTTGCTTTGATATAAGCGTTTTGCCAATGGATGTTCATGCAGACCCAGATGCATTCCCTCACACCATTTGGGGCAGAGCTTTTCTCGGAGAACATGATTGAAGACAACATGACATGGAATTTTGTTGCTGGGCTCACTGTTGCTCGTGAGATTCTAGAGAGTTATGGTTGTGTTGTTCGTGTCATATCTCCCCGCTTGACTGGGGTAGCCTTGGGAGCTGGAGGAACACGGGTAGAAGTGTGGCTTCCATCTTCTGCTGCATTGGCTGATCTAGAAGGCCTTGTTCATGAGTCATAGAATAGAGTGGCAGTTGGAATTATATCCAATTCAGACTGAACCTTTGCTTGAAGAAATCAACAGCAAGAGCAAGTTGGCAATGGAGCCTGTGATTTTCTTACCAGCTGTGCTTCCGAGTCTGGAAATTCTGGAGAACTTGACTTAGTTTAGCTGTAGTTTGATAGGCAGTATCTGCATTGGTTTGATGGAAGTACAAGCATACAGGGTTTATTAAAATCCCCTCAAATTTCTATAGAGCATCATCATGACTAGAATTCTATGCACAGGATCAAGTTGGATAAGGATAATGTGGTATTCAAAATAGCCTATAGGCCTGTCTGTATTGCTTTAAATCAAATGAAAAGCTATTGTGAAAATGAATTTCAGCAAAAGCATTAGAATCCCGTTCTAGTTTAGCACTTGCGGTTCAGGCTTTCTTAATACTAGCTTACCACCGATAGTAGGACAAGCAGTTACTTGTCGTGAGGCCATTCGGTCCTAACGAGGTACTTGAGATTCAAGATTTGACATATAAGTTAAAAAAAGATCCTTTATCACTGAGAACCTTGAAGATCAAGAGCTCTCACATAAAGTAGGCCACTTTCTTTAGTAGGCAAAGTTGGTAGAACATGAACACAACCCAAAGAGAGGAAGCTTGAAAGAAGCTTTGTAATGGTCCTCCTTGCATTGGGCAGATCGCAGCTTTTATGCTGTTTTATACAACAGCCAAACGAACGACATACACGAAACGTTGATCCAGTAGTAGGACCATAATTAGTAGCTCTCTTTAACCAAGTTGGCGGCTTTGGGCCATATTGTACTATATAATCCATGGTATATGACTAAAGAAAAGTTGAAAGGCGAAAAATAAGGAAGAAACTTTGCAGAACTTTACGGATGATAAGTCCTTCTCAAGAAATGTGCATATGAACCAAAGGATGGTGCCGTGCACCCAACCCACCATTTTGGTGCTTAGTGGCCAGACACTCTAAGCCCGTCAATTACAATAGGCGGTGTTTGTCTTACACGTCAGAAACCTTCAGAGAGACTGTTGCAACTTGCGCCAAACCTCTTTTCCATCTACAGCCCCAACTCAAGCTCACCTAACCCCATCTTAAACACTCAACCAAGTATTTGAAAGTACCAAGATCCACTAAAAGAAATTGCACACAAGTGGCCATTATGCATGTCGTTTCAAGTTCTTATCCACGGGTTTGTGGCTTAGCATGTTTCAACTCTCTTCGCAACTTGTCCGAAGCATTAACGCCTAACGTAATAAACTAACAAAAAGTGAGATCGACCCAAGACTTGTCTTATATTGTTGCCTTACTTCCTAATCATAACAGACAATGCCATTTTGAATAGTGAAATAAGAGTTTCATCCTCTGCACGGATCACAAAAGACCCTCGTGCAAGTCTGCCTCCTAAGACTTGGGAACTTCAATGTTACATGAGGTAAAACATGTAGAAGAAATTATGACGGTTTCAGTTTTATTTTGATACAAGTCTTCATTGACCAGTTGGGTTGGCCACCACGTCGCATTAAAGCTCAAAGACTTTCAAGAGGACAAAATGACTGGACGGCGTAGTGTCCAAGTTGCTGAGGTAAAAGTCCTCAGCCCGTCCCCGCCGGCTACAACCACACACACACACACACAACGCCACGTGGCTCTTCCTCATCCCTTGAGTGTCTCTCTCAGTTCTTGCTCTACGCAAATTGCTCCATGACAGTCTTATAAATTCGGTATTGTCAAGGCAAATTATTAAAAGTACGAATTTTTATTACAAATTAGACTAGTTGAAGAGTTCTTGACCACCACAATTTTCTTTGCTCGTGATAAATATCTACACTAATTGACTTGTTCTCCTTGTTGAAATCAATGAAATCTGAAAAGGGTATGGGTCCAACCGACTAATGAGAACTTCAATGCGTGATACAAGGACAGATTGAAGTTTATTGATATCCATTTCAAGAAACAACGGCAAATCGCATTACAAATTACAATTAGCAGTTTAAATCATGGATGTAATATTCAAATATGATATTTTAATTTTGACCATAGACCAATTTCTATTTTAATTGAAATAATGCTATTTTTCCTTTTTTCGAAAACATTCTACTTGAAACATAAATTTTTTAAAAAAATAGGTTCATAGCATCATTTCTTAACAATTCTGCACAATTTATTTCATTATATTCAATTAGCATCTCTAGGCACAATCAGTACCTAATAGGTAACTACTTGACTAAACATGCAAAGCAAAAGCTAAAACACACCGGTTGATTTGATTCTACAAGTAAAACAAAAGTTAAAATATTGCAAAAGCAACAAAATGTAACATTTGGGATGAATCCTGAGCTATAAGCTTTGGAATAAGCAGTAAAACAAAGTAGGAAATGAGTCCGCTCACTCGATTTAACTAATGAAAATATTTATAATTTCACAAAATTGACTACTTCAAAAAGCATGTTTTTATTCTCCATTAACGCCACCAAATATTCTTGTCCTTCCCAATGTAATAATTCATCAAAAGCTAAATTCTGAATAGAAACATGAAAGCAGGATTTAGTAATCCTGCTGTCAATTCGTGCATGTGGACTACATAAACCTCATGTAGACTGAATATAAACAATAGTACATGCAAGTCATCGTGCTTACCGAATCAAGAGTGACTAGTTTCCTTCCCGTTTATATGTACAAGAAACTATGTGAACGTCCCCATTTGTATGCATCATTGCCATTTTAAAATATTTAAAGCCCTCTCCCTCCCATACGTATAACGTATCCTGTAATGTAATCCTTAATTTCCAATTTAAAATGGAGATAACTACAAAATGGACTCAGAGATATATTTACCATATCTACTGTGTGTACCTCTCTTAAATAACACACACAACAGTTTCTTCCATCTTTCGGTTCTTCCATTTTCTCACCTGAAAGATTCGACGTTTATTCTCTGAACTCTTCTTCGAACGTTTTCCTTTTTCGGCTTCTTGATTTAGAACCCGAATAGTTGATCACGAGTTTTTACCTCCTTCGAGGAAGTGTTGATTCTCCCATTTTTGAGAGCAACTAGTTGCTTTTTCTCGTGATCTCTTTCCAGGTTTCCTGACGTTTCCATGCTCCTGATTCGTTACTTTCACTTGGGTTTTCGAAAGTTTCAATCTTTTACGGTTTGGTGTTTTGATATCTGGGTGTTGAATTTGCTGTTGTTTTGGTTGTATGCAGCTCGTTGTGTATTTTTCAGTCGTCATTGAGCGAATTAAGGATTTGGTTGCTCATGATTTTTGTGAAAGTTCACTTTCAAGTTATCAAGTCGTTTGCTTTTGTCTTTCTTGAGTGTTTTCAGCTGTTTTCAGGTTATTTCTTTGAGAATTTTCATTTGCAAGCAACTTATTGATTGTTTTCTTACATTTAGCTGTTTCCCTGATTGCTACCTTTGAGTTTCATTTGTAAGTTACTTAATCCTTGTGCTTTCCGTGTTAGTAAATAGGTTTGCTTTATTTTCGTCGGGGCTTCCTTGTTTACATTTGAATTTCTAATTCTTTGCAAGTTAATATTTAAATTTTAGTCAAATAGCTTCCTTTGCTTACTTCAAAACGGTGGGGACCAAGTTGAGAATTCATATTGGGGTTGTCAACTGAGCACAAGAACATTATTTTATACAGTCGATTGTGGAGTGATGTGTGCTCATTGGGCTGTGTAGGCTTTATGATGTTAATTCATTCCCAGGTTGTCTTTTATGTTTCAGTTGTTGCTAAACTTGAATATTTGTATGATTAGTTTCTAGTGTTATGTAATAGAAGCGGGATTTCAGGTACCTGGGGTTACGCATAAATGATTGCAAGTCTCTTCTGAAAGATAATTATAAGGAATGAGATCGATATCTAAGTTACTTGGTGGTTATTCCGTCTCATCCTGCCACTATTGGTATTAGATTGATCATCGTTGTTTGGAGAGTAGAGCTAGGTGCAGAAATTATGCTGAATAGGTAGTGTTCGTTGTTGTAGTCTCGAGGTCATTCATTTCCTCAGTCCATTGTGTTATATGATTTTAATTCGAAGTTTCACAATAATTGTTCTGTTACTATGATACTTCTTGATATAAGACTATTTTCACCTTTGAGTCTTTGGCTAACATTCCAGTTTGTGTTCTACGTGGTTCAGGTCCTGTGTTTCATCTTTGTAGTCTCCATCCATATCTCGGGACCTGTTGACCAGTTTGAAGCTTGCAGTTGCTGCATCATCACTTATATTTCTTCTGGATATATGGCAGAAGTTTGTACATAGAATGGGAATCCTTACACGCAGGTTCGTATTTGTTGTTTTAAAATCTTCCGCAGAAATTAGTTACCTTTGGATGAGATGACTTCTTAGCTAAGACCCTTATTTTTCTGCAGTATCCCTACTAAAAAACCTAACGATAGTATGAGGGTTGTTGTAATAACATTTCTGGGAGTAGTTTTTGGCTTCTTCATAGGAGTATCTTTCCCCTCATTGTCACTAAGTAAGGTATGCGGTATTGTGAATTTCTCTTTTATCTCCCTATTCATGCTTATCTGGTGTTCTACTCTGGCTTCATCTATCTTACCTGTGAATGCTTCCTAGCATTTCCTTTTCCTCTTTTCATCTGTTATGTGTGCCTGTTCTCCTTTTGAGTGCTATGCTCATTATGGGTTTGTGAGTTCTTTGGTTGGTGATTAGAACATTAATTTTGTGTTTAATTCTTGTAGCTAAATATTGCATCCAGTTTTCTCCCGTCCACTGATCTTGCAGATCTTGACAAAAGTTTAGCGTTGTCAACCCAAAAGGTTTTGGATGATTTAACTTATGGTAGAAACAACAGCCGGCCTCAAATTTTGAATGATACATCTAAGGTGGGCTCCTGCATTATATCTTTTCATTCTCATACTTTCCATGATTATAAGCTTTTGTTACATTGAGGAAATAACTGAAAAAGTCAGATCTGTACCATAATAACTGAAAAAGATTTCCAACTGAGATGGCACTAAAAATCCTCTTGTTTCATGGAGTAGATTGAGTTGACTGTCATTTCTATTCAATTTTTTTTTTTACCTTTCTTTTGAGGATTTCTCTGCATGGGCTGTACTGCAAGCAAAAATGCAGACATGTTTATCTAGTTATGCTACCTTCTCAAGCCAAGTCTTATCCGGAACATTTTAATTTATTAGGTCGGACATAAAAAAAGAGAAGCAATATTTGCTACGGAACTATTTTTCTTCTTAGCAACTGCATATGGTCAGTACTGTGTTTAAAGAGCCTATTAATTTGAAATAGATCCAAAGAATTATAGAGCTCTGACCCAATGGATGTTTTATGGAAGTTCCCTCATGTATGAAGTTTACTTGGAATGATGAATGATGTTCTATGTGCATTCCCAATGTTTTCATTTCATTTGGTGCTTCTCATGTAACCTTGTGCAGATTTGGGTCCCTTCAAACCCCCGGGGTGCAGAAATGCTCCCGCCTGGAATTGTTGCTGCCGAGTCAGATTTCTACTTGCGAAGATTGTGGGGCAACCCCAGTGAGGTGTGCATTCTGCCACCTTATCTGCAAGCTGATTTCGGGCTTGCAATGTCTCATTCACGACATGCGATTTTCTCATACATTAGAAAACAATATATGTTATGCCTTTTAAAATTTGCACACAGTCTTCTTGTTTGATTGGGAAAACAGTGTATGGCATTTCAAAAGTTTTGCAAAATTTGTTTTAGCATTGAGTAAATTATTAATTTGCTACTGTACTTGTTTGGTACTAATCTAAAGTTGGAGCAAGGGACTGAGATTGAAAGAACTACATGTAACTGTATATAATTGATTCTTAAACCAAATGAAATGGGAAGAAAGGAACTCTTACAATGAAATCTAGGTACAATTTATAAATTGAGAGAACACTGGGTTCTAAGATTTATGATGTAGCTTCCTTACCATGTTGATTGCCGTATCACTCTAGAGAGGATCCTGGGAAACAAAAAACTGTAGAATTTTCCGTGGTACACATAGAAAGTGAAGTTTCAGATCATATGCATGACATTGCTTGTTATGGTAGATTATTCTCCAAAATGCATAAAGTCACACTCTGTAACCTCACTCCTCTAGCTTCCCTTCCCATGGTTTTTTATATCCATTATTGTTAAGACTTGAGAACATGGTAAATTTGACTGATATTTTGCGGATGTTTGATGTGCAGGATGTGATTTATAAACCCAAATATCTGGTAGCCTTCACTGTTGGTTATGGTCAGAGAGCAAATATTGATGCATGTGTAAAAAAGGTTTTTCATCCATCTTTTCCTTCTCTCTCAACGCATGGACACACACGCACGTAGCCCTTGACCTGCTAAAACCTCGTTCCACCAAACACCTATTTTGTTCCTTTGTCCTACTTCTTCTCCAAAACTTTAAATGTTTTAAGTACTTAATTGCGACCTTGAATACATGAAAGAATTTTCTTTCTTGCAGTTTTCAGAGAACTTTACAATTCTCCTTTTCCATTATGATGGACGAGTGACCGAATGGGATGAATTCGAATGGTCCAAGCGTGCTATCCATGTTAGTGTTCGTAAGCAGACTAAATGGTAAGGAACTATAATTAGCCTCTTTGGAAAGTGAGAATAAAACTTTCCTAGCTCATAGATCTATATTTTCCTCTTGCTAGCAACTTGAATATAATTGTTACTGAATTTTGAACAATGCTTAGAGATTTATTTTAATTAAATTGTCCTAGGTGGTATGCAAAACGTTTTCTACATCCTGATATTGTGGCATCATATGACTACATATTTATTTGGGATGAAGACTTGGGAGTTGAGCACTTCAATGCAGAAGAGTGAGTTTTAGATTTGGGATATTTACTACAATTGTTTTGTTGAAAGTACTGAATATTTTTGTTTTGCCTTCTGTACTGAATATTTTTGTTTTGTGTTCTTTACAAACTTTAACATACCATTATGTGCACTTGTAGATACCTAAAACTTGTGAAGAAGCATGGCTTGGAGATTTCTCAGCCAGGATTGGAACCCAACAAGGGGCTGACATGGCGGATGACAAAGAGGAGAGGTGATCGTGAAGTTCACAAGTAAGCGAAACAGAATAACCGTGTAGAATTTTCACACACATACCCGCCTGTGCTGGTTGGTTTGTGCTTTAACTTGATCTTTGTTTGTTGCTGATTCCCATCAGAGTGACAGATGAGAAACCTGGCTGGTGCACAGATCCACTTTTACCACCTTGTGCAGCGTACGAGTTCATTTGATTATCTTGTTCCTGTTGTTGTCATTTGGTTTTTTGTATCTTTTATGTAACATTGTCTCCATTGTTTTCCTTTTGGGTCTTTTTGTTTGTGGATACAGATTTGTTGAAATTATGGCTCCAGTGTTTTCACGAGATGCATGGCGCTGTGTATGGCATATGATTCAGGTAAAGAAGATTGTGGTAATCTCGGCACTTCAAAAGTTGTACATGTCTCTTGCTCTGTGGAATGCAGCAGCAAGTTATAATTGGTTTGTGTTGGAATCTACAGAATGACTTGGTCCATGGATGGGGTCTTGATTTCTCTATGAGAAAATGTGTAGAGGCAAGGACCTCCACTTTCCTCTTTAGTTTACCCATTTTTCCTTAAATGTTCTTTATTTCTTATTATTGTTCTCGTGAAGGAGGTCGTATATTGAATTATTTTCTCTTGAACCCAGCCTGCACATGAGAAGATTGGAGTTGTAGACTCTCAGTGGATTGTACATCAAACCGTTCCTTCACTTGGGAATCAGGTGAGGACATTCTTGGCTTCTTCAACTGCCTTTCCATTGCCTTCATTTCATTTAAAATACAGACGTGCTGCAACTTCTAATCCTGCAATTTTTGTAGGGCGAATCTCAAAATGGAAAAGCACCATGGCAAGGGGTATGACGTCTTATGCTTTTGAATTACCTTAGTTACGTCTATAAGTTGGTTTACTGTCTTGACTCGGCTTATTTTGCACATTTCCTGTTAGTATGGCATTTTTGGACACAAACCTGGCACTTAGGATTCTGATGCATATGATGTTATTGCTGCTGATCAGTGAGCTATATTTACTTGTGACAGGTGAGGGAGAGATGCAGAAAAGAATGGACCATGTATCAAACTCGGCTGGCGAATGCTGAAGCATACTATTACAGGTCAATTGGAATTGATCCTTCCAAGATCAAACGTCACTAGGGAAAACAGAAGCTGATTCTACACTTGTGGTTACCACAGCATAGAATCCTATATATATTTGTAATTCTAAAAGTTAATGTACTAGTGACAAAAATTTTCTCGTGTGAATCAGAATATCATTACAAACACTGTTGGAAATAAAACCCTTTCAGAATTTCCTCTCTTTCAGTTCACTAACATTCTTGGGCATCAGGGGTTGGGGGCTTTGGACCAAGTGAAATTCAGAAACTGAGCAAGAGTGGTCCTTCCTTCCTTGCAGCAAGTAAAATGTAGCTTTCATATTCTTTATCACTGACTCCCTAACACCACTCACCATTGGAGCTGCAACAAAAATTTGCCCAGATGTTGCAAGCGGGATTGAAATCTGTACGGTGGGCATTTTTAGGTTATAAGTTGACTAATTGTCACATTAAAGCCAGCCCACCGTCATTCTCTTTCCTTCCCTTCCATCAATCCCCCGTACAACCTGGTGATTAAGGCAATCAATGAAAGACCCATCTTTACCTTTTGAGAGTGAACATTAAATATATATTTACCAACGAACTCACTAGAAAAGAAAGGATGTGTCGAGAAGATGATAAAAGATGACGTCCTTTCGGTAATGCAATCACGTACCATCAAGAGGTTCTGCATCCGTTTCAAAGAAAATGTCGAAATCGAACGGCAATCAATAGGCATCACGCTGCCCGCAGTAACCAAGATCTTTCTGTTCCATCCCCTGTTTCGGGGACAGTGGACAAAACAGATAAATCCCTGTCTCCGTAGGTGTTTGCTTCTTGTCTCCGCATTTCCGTCCCCTATCTCCGAAAGATAGGGATACAAATTTCTGTCCTCTCCAAAAAGGGAGGACAGGGGACAAGTCGTCCCTGTCTCCAGCCACTATTGTTTAATGTTT